>CAUYQG010057900.1:0-12052 GCA_963574415.1 Tarsius wallacei
CTGTAGTTCCGGCTACTCGGAAGGCTGAGGCGGAAGGATCGCCGGAGCCCAGCAGGTCGAGGCTGCGGTGGCCGGGAGCGGCCACGGCACTCCAGTCTGGGCGACAGAGTGAGACTCCAACTCAAAAAAAAAAAAAAAAAAGATTTTTCAGGGAATAATCTTTCAAGACAAAAATAACACTTGAAAGAAAACAAACATTCAAAAGTTAGTATGTTAATAATAAATGATGTGAAACAATTGATATAATGGTTTTTTAGTCCAAAACATGTCTAAACTAAACTCTTCTGTTTTTAACCCTAAGCACTCAAAAATAAGCTTTTTGATTATTCTCTATATCCTGTGAGAGAACATGTTAAGCATTTTATAATTTACGATTTTATAAAAACATGGTTAGACTCCAGAGTCTAAGTAGAAAATATTGAAGAAAGGGACTCTCACTTTATCTTTAAATATTTGATTTTTCATAATAATTCACTTTATTAGAAATGTAGGCTTCTATCTTCCTTTTTCTAAACGTACTAAGTGAATAACAAAAAAGTAAACATATCAAATCTAATAATTTGTCTGGCATTTCATACTGTGATATGAAAGGTACTGTGTGGATAAAAGGGGTGCGAGACTGGATTCAACACCTCAACAGGTCAGAGGGAGTATTCTTTAGACAGTTATGATAAATATAGATAGGGTTGAATATGACATGATTACTAATATTTTAAAACTGAAATTAATAGTTCCTACTAAATAGCTTTTTACTTCTTCATTTGGAAGAATGGCAGAGCACAAAGGAAAGTGTTATGTTCCTGAAAGCTGCCCTTGTATCTGGAAAGATTGGGAGTATCTCTCAGGAGAAGTGATTGCTACACCGTGTTACACCTGGTAATAAGATCCATTTATTTCACAAAAGTTTTCCTAATTGTGTTAGTTTCATTACTTAATGTGACTGACTTCAGCAAAAAACAAATCAATTCTGAGTAAATAAGATTTTCTCAGGATTCAGGAGTTGGTGAACAGCTACTACCTACAGGAAGACCGTGCCATTATTTTTATGCATATTTGCTCAACCCGGAAGAAAAGTGTGAAATATTAAATTTGAAAATTAAGAGAAACAAATCTCAAGTTTATAAGAAAATGCTAAATATTACAAAGCCAAGACCATATTTAATGAAGGGTTTCTGTTTGGAAATAAGCCCAACAAAACCATAAAATAAAATTTGAAATATAATTTTCTTAAAATATGGACAAAGATTCTAAACTCATGAGCAATGTCATATGTAATGAATTTAAATTAACTCAAATATAGAAGATGGCGTTGTGCTTTTATGGCTATCAGCAGACCTATATTCAATTTTTTAGTCCATTATCTATTTGCTGTGTGACCCACACATAATTTCTAGGCGTGGTTTTGATGTCTAAAAATTATGTAAATAAAACTCATCAATGTAATAGATAGTATCAGAATGATTTGCCATTATTTGTAAAGGCTATTGGCTCGTGAATACTCTTGAATACATATATTCCATTGTTAATGCCACTTGAAAATCACTAATTAGAGCCATGTTTCTAAATAGTGTTTGTCGACGAGGAATGTTCAATTGCACATATTACCCATGCCCAGCAATGTGTACCATATATGGGGACCGACATTATCATTCTTTTGATGGACTGGAATATGACTATATTAGTGATTGCCAAGTTTTTTTGATAAAGGTAGGTCACAGTTACTTTTTTTGCATTTATATGAAGATTTAATTTAAAAGCAAGTATGCTGGTCTGTAATATATCAATTTCATGTGTCATTAATACAACCTTACATTGATAAAATGTAACAGCAATTTAAAACTAATTTGCTTAACTTATTCGTAAAGTTTTTTTAGGTACAAGTAGTGAGCTAGCTCTTTAACTTTCTGTGCCTCTGTCTCCTCATTTAGAAAATGAGAAAATAATTGTACCTAGCTCCAAATATAGTTCTGAGGATTAAATGAAATAAATATATGTGAAAGGCTTAGATAGTGCATAATATAAATGTTCAATAAATGCCAACCATTTTTATTATTGTTAACTTGGTTTGGTGAATATAAGTAATAACACATTAAATTATACTTGGATTATATAGTTTTTATGGTTATAACATGACCAGGCTTGATAGTAAATTTCTCAACACTTGAGTTTTTTTCCTGCTTTAATTTTTCTTTAGCAGCATTTTTTTTTAGCTTTCTCCATCTGCCAAGACTTCCCATGACAGAGCCTTCCTTTTTCTGGAAGAATCAGTATGTCTTTTGAGAGGGCTAGAATGGCTGCCAGCTCTATTCATTTACTTGCTGCTTTTTTAGTGACAGGAATCCCCACTGAGAATAGCAGATTTAATTCATTCTTCCCAACCAGCTTTCTTTCCTCTGTGTTGATTACAAAGGTTATATCTTTGTTATCTGTAACACCTTCTCATCTGGTGAAACTTATCATCTATTTCTTTGGGCCCTGAGAAAGATCTATAATCTAATTTATAAAAATTTCTTTTTTATTTTCCAATTGGACTTTAAAAATTAATATTTACTCAACTTTGTTTAAAAAATATGATGTAACTTCAGTCACTTATTTAAACATATATTAAAGCTTTTTTTCCCCACATCTCTGTATTGTGTGGTTTTAAATGCAACCCAGTTGTATGTACAGAGTAAGTACTTACTGTAACTTTGTTGAATAAATACTTATTATACTTTAAAAATTCAGGTTCTTTGATATTTTATTGATTTTGGAGGCTGTTTGCACTTTACTATAAATAGCACATAGTATAACACATCGTTTTTCAAATATCTTGAAATAATTGTATTTCCTGAGAAAAGACTCACTTTATGTGAAAAAAAGAGATGAGAAATCACACAGCATCTTGACTTGCGCTATAAACTCAAAGAAAGAGAATATTGGATGTCTTTAGCAAAAAATGGGAAATATAATATTCCAACTCACAGATTTCAGAGCCAGATTCCATTTCCATGAATCTATGGCAAACTCCACCATGAATTTTTTTCCTATGATTTGTTTAGATTGAGTTTTCCAACTCTCTCTTCAGGTAATATTTCCAATGTTCACTGTCTCTTTAAGCTTATGGAAACCTAACTTCATCACTCTCAAATTGCTGTACCTCGCATCAATTTTTCACACCAGTATTTCTTGTGTGCTTTCTAAGTCAGTCCCTATTTTGAGAAGTGAAGGTACAGTGATGAGCAAAAATAGTCATGGGCCTTGCTTCATTTGGAAACTTAGGTTGATAGGGGAGAGTTATTTAATCACAAATTCATATTAAATTGCAACTATAAAAGTCAATCATGACCGAAATACAAAATCCAGTTAAACATTTTCAATTTGTATCTTCTTTTCTTCTTGAAGTCAGTTTTGCTTTGTCTTCTGTAATTCTACTGATTCTGGACCTTTGTCTTTGATTGCTCCTCCCTCGGTCTCTTCTGGTGGCTCTTGTCTCCAAGAGTTTTTTAAAACACTGAGCCTCATGGGTTCTGTATTTCCATGTTTGTCTCCTCCTCTAAACTCTTAGTTGCTCGTGATCTCATAATACCTGGATTATAGAACTTCTTATTTTTATTTAATCAATTAATCCATAGAGAATTAAAACAGAGAGGAAAGAAAGTCAAGGGAAATCGATTACATTGTAGGCAAATGTCAAGGTCTAGATAAAACTAGGCATAGCTATCTCTATCAAATGAGAGTAAAATGTAAATTAACAGCAATATAACTACAAAAAAGTAAAGCACTAAAAAGTAAAGGAAGGAAGGAAGGAAGGAAGAAAGGAAGGAAGGAAGGAAAGAAAAGAAAGAGACCTAGCTTGTAAAAATCAGATGAGAATTCCATTCTGAATAAAATTTGCTCCCCTTAAAATAAAAATATCTTATAAAAGTTTTGCAAGAGATGATGAAATAAATCAAGTAAGTTAAAAGTATGCTAAGGAAATAAAATTAAATGAAAATTGCAGAAGTAAGGAACAAATTGAGACTTTAAAACATTATAGAACCTATATGGAATTATTTCTCATAAATAATAAATTTACTATGTTTTCATCACTTTCTCTTCCTTTGGCCATTCTAAAGGTGGCTGAAGAAGTCATTTTTCTTTAATAAGATCTTTTGGTATTTTTGATTGATTTTCTGTTTAGCAACTCTGATTATCTTAAAATCTTTTTTCTAATCCCATGGAAGAAAATTTATTTTAGAAGTATCTTAAAGTTTTAGACTTAGGAGATGGCAATTTAAAATTTTCTTCAAACAGTAATCACTTACAAATATTAACTACCATTAAACCAGTCATCTTTATTCCCTAACATGAGATTCTTAATCTGATTTGTCCTCTGGATGTTCAGTTTTTATCTACATTATTTATATGAAGAACATGTTAAAGGCAAAAGGGTCAGAGCAGAAAGACAACTTGGATCTTGATTGGTATTTAGTATGATACATCTTGTCTATATTATAATACATATTTTTGACTCAAATACGTTTTTTTGTAGTTTGCTAAACATTTTGTTTAGACCTTATACTTTCTAGCCTCCAGAACTGTAAGCCAATAAATTCCGGTTATAATTTACCCAGTCTCAAGTGTTCTGTTATAGTAGCACAAAATGGACTAAGACAGTTCCTATGTACTAAAATTTTCTAAAACATTTTATTAGTATAATCGATTTTCCAGCATTTTTTCTTTTTTATTTATTCATTTATTAAATAAGTCTGCACTCTATGCCTCTATGACGGGAGTTGTTAAGGATACAATTATTAAGACATTAGCTTTATCCTCAGTTGTTTGATATTTAGGGGAGGCATTAATATATAACAAGCTGAGAGAATAGGAAAAGTGAGAGCTCTGTTGTGGAACTGTAACTGATTTTGTCTAGAGAAACAGATGAAACTCTCATGGAAGGTGGATGCATGGTGCTGGATCTCCAAGGATAGATTTTTTTTCCACCCCAAACATTGTAACTCAGTTCTCCTTTATGTCAGTGTAGTTTCCAGTAGCTTTCCTTGGTATTGAAGCAGCTCAGGATGGCTTTCCTTCTTAGTGACATTCTAGTTAAGTGCTTGCTATGTCAAACCATACAATATACAAAATGTATTAACATTTCAGATTTAATAAAGGCAATATTGAGACACTTTAATTTAATGTAATGACAATAGAAAGTCAATGGAGGGAGCTGTGGTTATTTGCATGTAAAGCCCTAAGGGAAATACCATCTCAGAAAAATTCTCCAAGAACCTCACAAAACTGTCAATTGAAGGATAGTTTAACCCCACCCCCACCCCGCCAGACAACAGAGATTCATGGATGCCCTGATGCTATTCATGCAGGTCTCTCTGTAGGCTTGGTTATCTAACTTTCTTTCCTGTATCTTTTCTCTATGCTGGTTTCTGTTCAGTCATTGTTTCCGCTTCTCCGTGTGTTCAGCTTGCTCTCACCTGTTCAGCCCTTAGTCTACCTTATATTCCCTTTATGTTTATTCACCCTCAGATATTACTGCAAAGCATTTTTTAAAAACTCCATATTTTATTGTTCAAATTTGAGAGAGAATCTAATTGACTAAAGTTGTTTTTTTCCTACCAGCATTGAAGTCCCTTGGTCAATCCATGTATATACTGCTTTGGGACATAAAGCACAACTGCCTGTGACTACCATATCAACTGGGACTTTGTGGGATAATTACTCTTAAAAAGGGATGGGGCTGTGACAGGTGCTGAGACTGAAACGTCAAGTGCAATCATATATTACCTTGAAGGGTGCTGACAGTTTATGTTTCGAAATCATTTGGGGGAATATTCTCTATCAAAGCTTTTAGTACTTGGGAATAACGGGTTTTGAGGAGCCCACGAGGCACATTTATGCTGACCTTTCTTCTCTAGCTTTGTGATCATTACTTACTGTGTTGCTTAGCAACTCTCTAGCATTATCTCTAAGCCTAATATTAACTTGAAATATGTTAGAAGTGGAAATTGTAGAAATGTGACTCTTAGGTACTGCTATTGTTTAAAATTACTGTCAGCATAACATAATATGATAAGACAAACCATACAATATACAATATGTCTTGACATTTCAGATTCAATATAAAGAATAAAATTAATATTGAGACACTTTAATTAATAGTAATAGAAATGTAATGACAATAGAAAGACTTTCAGCCTGCTTTTCACATCCTTTAATCTAAATAACACTCCCCAAGAGGAAGCACAAAACAAAACCCTGAATTATATATTTTATTCTTCTCTGAAAATTATTCAGAAAGGCAGAAAAGTGTGGCATTATTTTTTTGAGCAGCACAATGCCATAATCATCTTAATGACCCTTATTATTCTCCTTTTCAAAATTTAGCTAATGCTTTGCAAAAAGGATTGTTTAAAAAGAAGCAAAAGCTCCCAGCACCTACCCAGGCAAAATCATTTACAGAGAGACACAGTAATTACTCCGTCAACATCATTTACTAAAAACCTATCCTCTAGGCACTATGCTATAGTGATTATTAAGCAGACAGGGAGAATTTGGTCAAAGTAGAAGAAGTATTGAGCTAGTGTTCATAATGCTAGTGACGTAAAAAACTAAGTGTGAGAATTTAAATCAAGACCTATATGATTCCCAAACACGTAATGACTCTTTCTTACTACAAAAATAAGCACTGTCTCATATGTCTCAAAATGAAAAAGATTCAGGAAATATGTGTGGGCCTTTGAAAATAGGACATGGCCGGGCTTGGTGGCTCAGCCTGTAATCCCGCGCCTTGGGAGGCTGAGGTGAGTGGATTGCCCGAGCCCGAGGGTTCGAGACCCGCCTGGGCAGGCGAAACCTCATCTCTACAATAAATCAAAAAAATTAGCCGGGCATGGTAGCGCGCGCCTATAGTTCCAGCTACTCGGAAGGCGGAGGCGGAAGGATCGCCGGAGCCCAGCAGGTCGAGGCTGCGGTGGCCGGGAGCGGCCACTGCACTCCAGTCTGGGCGACGGAGTGAGACGCCAACTCAAAAAAAAAAAAAAAAGAAAATAGGACATGGAGGCCAAAGAGAAATATTACACTCCTTTCTTTCCTTTGGATAAAATCCCCACCATCCACAAATTAGTGAATGGGGTCTTGGAGTGGTAGCTTTTAGCTTTTGGAGAGATAAGGACCATTTTGAAACTTTGACAAAAATCATAGATTTCTTCCTAGAAAAATGATCTGTATATGAGCTGATAAATATGTTAACTAGCTTTATTTAGTCAATATATAAATCAAGTTAACCAATGTAAATGTTTACAAATGTGTGTATCATAACATCGCATTGGGCCTCATAAAATATACAGAATTATAATTTGTCAATTAAAAATAAAAAATGTAAATACCACAAATGACATTTTATAATGAATTTCCAGGGTCTGTAGAACTGATGAAGCTTGTCCATGAAACTGGGGGACAAAGTTAGAAACCCTGATTCTAGAAAGAGTGCTCTTAGTGAATGCAGTGGGGTGTGGCTGAAGGAAAGGGGTCTAAAGAGAGGTGGAAGTGTTACATTTGGAGTATGCAAGGCTAAATAATGTTCTTTGAAATCCCTATAATCTGAAATTGATTTTTCTCCTCAACCATTGCCAGACCCTTGCTCATTTATTTACACGTGGCATAACAACCAAACCAAACCAATCAGAATAGGGATCTGAACGTCTGTCTCTGCACTTCTTAGCAAAGTGACCTCGGACAATCAATTAATCCCTTTTAACAGCAGTTTTCTAGTCTGTAAAGTGGAGGTCATACCTAACTCAAAAAGTTATCATAAGAATTAAACAAGCTAACACGTGTAAAGTTCAAAGCAAGCTCTTAATAATATGCATTATTTTATTTGCTAACATATATAGAAGTTTTAAACATATATTTGAATTCTAATTTATAGGCAAATAGTTGTCCAGTCAGAAAACTCCTTAAAATAACACTAAAGACATGTTTAAAATGAAAATATTTATTTTAAAATTCACCTTTGCAACATATTGTCTTGTTGATTTTTTATTGATAGAGAAAATGACAGTGTCTGATATATTTGAACTACCATAATAAAATAGAAAAAAGCTTTGCTAGAACAAAAACTTAACAGAGATGAGAAATGTTTAAAGATTGACCTATCTTACTATATTTCTATACAATTTTTCATGTTATTGGATAAAAATATTTTTATTTTAGAGGTAAGTTATTTTTCAATTGCAATGCAGTGTATCGTAAATGTTGGTCTTCTTTAAGATTTGTTAATGAAAATAACTAAAAATTACATATATTGCATACATTTGTATTAATGAAATATTTCTGACGTTTCAGAGTACAGATGATTCAGATATATCTATCATTGCCCAGAACAAGAAATGCTTTGACAATGATATTGTCTGTTCTAAAAGCGTTTTGATTTCAGTTGGAGACACTGAAATTTATCTGAATGATACTCCTTACAAAGAGGTTAGTGAATTATTTCTATTAGGGTCATTTTAATTTGCCCTGAGGATACTAAAAATAGAGTAGAAATGATTGGGGCATTTCTCTTAATAAGTGGTTACAAGATCTACATTGTTTTTCTTTTGTCGTTTTATGTGGCTTCAGTAAATCATACTTGACTTGTCTCTTTTGTTTATATTTCACCTGTCCGTTATCCAATTCTTTCCTTTTCATTCTGATGGTCACCATTTTTTCCCGAGCAACTGTCACCTCTTGTCTTGATTACTTCAGTAGCCTCCAAACTGAAATCCTGCCTTCTCCTCTTACTGATTCTCCTCTAATCCATCCTCATAGACTGCAGGCTAGGGTGGTTATTGTTTTATTTATTTATTATTTATTTATTTATATTTTATATGTTTTTTTTTTTAGAGAGCAGGATTTATTGAGAGGATGGAAAAGCTCCCACATGGGAGGAGACATGAAAGGGTTACCCCAATTTAAAAAATTTTAATGGAAATCTAACCTGTCCCCCCAGTGCTTCAAACTTTCAGATGACTTCTCATTGCCCTTCCAAGGCCTTGCTAGTCTTGCTGTTGTCCACCTCTCCTGCCTCATTTCTGATTACTTTCTACTTCAAGCTTAGGATCCAGAAGGTGGAGCTTTCATCAGTCCTTCCTGAATGCCATTGCTCCTACCTGAATCTATCTTTCCACTTAACTTATTCTTACGCAGTATGCCTTATCTTCTCCAGGGAACTCCTTCTCATGCCTCCAGGCACCCCTTTAGAAAGTGTATCATATGTTAGTGAATTACTTGTGAAGTTGTCTTCCCCAGTTGTCTACATGTTCTGTGAGAACTGGGGACATTGTCTATCTTCCTTGTCTATTTTTGTAGCTTTGGAGTCTGTCCAATTTAAAGAATAAGTGAATTTCATTCTTTCATTCATAATGGTCACTGTGTATTAAAACCTGTGCTAATTATTGAGGCTACACCAGTGATAAGACACCGAGTTTACCTTAAGAAACTTATACTTAGGTGAGGGATACACTGAGAGAAATAAAGATATGCAGCACGATGTTCTGTGGCAGGAGTTTATGTAGGATAATATGGAAACTCCTAGGAGAAGCACTTAAGTCAACCTGGGATGTTTAGCGTGGTTGCTAAGAGCATAGACTTTAGAGTCAGTCAGGGTACTGACCAAGAACCTCTGTCCTATCATCAGCTGGCTCTGTCACTCTGGGAAAGTTTACCTAGCCTTTCCAAGCTGCAGCATTACCATCTATAAATTTTGGATGATTTTAGAATTTACTTCTTAAGTTTGTATGAGGATTAAAATGAAAATATGAAATGATTAAATTTCAAGAAATGACTTTCCTCTTTTCCTTTGCCCTCCTCATTTTTGAAGGCTTAGAAGACATGCCCTAGATGAAGCAATTTAAAGGACAAGTAGGTGTTATTTAGACAAAGAGAGGGGATAGGGTGGGAATCAGTATGGAGAAATAATACCACTCAAAGGAGCAAAGTGGAGAGATGAAATGGCATGTGCGGATAGCTGTAAGTGGTTTAGCTTGGTTGAAGCACAGTATATGGGATAGTGGATGGAGGGTATGACAAAGAGGTTCAGGGAGCAGTGTCCTTATCAACTGTAATGCATGGGACCTGGCGACAAGGGCAGCTGGTGAGGGGGCTGAGTCCAGAGCATGAAAGCTCTTGAATGGAGCAAAATAGTTGAAGCTCATTTTACAGGTAAGACATTTCTGGGTTGAAAAGTGCATTATTTGACAACTGGCTTTTAAAAAGTGAGTTGTTCTGAGATTTTCAGAACAATGTTTCTCTAAATTTTGTTGGCAGAACTTCATTAAAATCATCTGTAATTTTGTTGTAAGTGCTGGTTTCTGGGAATTGAAATTTGTGAGGTTGAAAAATAAATTAGTATTTTTAATGGTACCTGAAATTCTTGTATGCACTAAAATGTGAGAATCTTTGTCCTAGAACATGCTTTATGTCTCAGACTAAACATTGAGACCACTGGGAAGCAGTCAAACTTTGGGGTAAAACAGCATTTCCTCTACCATCATGTTGACATGTTTTTAAAGTAATTACAGCAGTTTGGTATATATCAGCTGAATGCATATTTGTAGGTGGAGGTTATTTCTAAGAAGAAGAATGTTAAAAAAATAAGAAAAAATAGTAAATGCTCTTATAAAGACAGTTTGACACATTTTGAAGTGGTAATTACAGCTCCACGTAAATTTTAACTCCCAATTTTCCCCTGTATGCAGATGTTGATGAATCTCCTTTATATAGGTTGTGAAGTATGAAGTAAGATTAAGAAAAGTCATAAAAATAGTTTGACCCTAACAAGTCCCCTGCTAAAATTTTTTTCTCAAGCATCAAAAATGAAAATAAGTACCATATATTTTACAGTAAGTGGATCACCTATCCAGGAGATGAAGAAAAAAAACCTATTATTTTTCATATAAATGCACAATTCTAACTTTTATCAAGTACATAAGATATAAATATCTTATCAATTTATTGAAGCTGTACTTTAAGTGATTTATTTCTCTACATTTCTAACTTGTCTTTCTAACTTTACTAGAGTTTGAAATGATATAATTCTCATCTGAAGTGGAAGTCTTTACTTTGGGCAATTCTTAATAACTCCCTCTTCTAATGAGAATCACTACTTAATGATCTGAAAAGTAGGGAGTATGGCTATTCCTTTTGACCACAGAGGGTTTTTCTTGTAGTAAACTTATCTATCTAATGAATATAAAGAATTTTATGTCTAAAAACAAATAGAAAAGTTGTGCTTTTGCATCAAGATAACTGATGCCAAACCAAACTGTGGGAAGAAGAGAAACAATAAATTAAGATGAATCAGTTACAGAAAGATATTGCAAAGTGAGATGAAAAAAATAAAATAGGTTTTATAGCAAAGGATAACTTAGGGGCAGGGCAAACTATACAATTTACAAGGCCTAGTACAAAATGAAAATGCGAGGCCCCTTGTTAAAAAGAGGAAAACATGTTGTTTCCCTCCCTTTGTTTCACGGTGTCTCTTGATATGTTATGGTGTTTCTTTTTTTAAAAATTATTTTATGCTTTTCTTTTTTTTAATTTTTATTATAAAGATGTGGGGTACATTTCAGGGTTAGGTATATAAACATTGATCACGCAGGTACCCTTGTTGATGCGGTACGCCCCTCCCTCCCCTAGCAGCTTCCCTCAACTGCCAATCCCCCACCCCTTACAGTTTCCCACTACTGCCAATCGCTTTCTTAAACCATTGTAATTGTTCAAGGTCAGTTTATGAGTGAGAACATATGGAACTCAGTTCTTTGTTTCTGTGATAAATCACTGATATGATTGACTCGAAATCCATCCAAGTTGCTGCAAAATCCATATATTTGTCCTTCTTTATGGCTGCATAATATTCCATTGTGTATATGTACCACATTTTTTTTATATTCAATATTTTTTGTTGTGATATTGTGGAGTACAGTTAAGGGTTAGGTACACAAATATATCTCGTTCAGGCACCCATCCCCAGACATGTATTTACTACCATTAATCCCTTCTCCTATCCCCCCCTCCCCCATAGTTTCCCACCACT
>CAUYQG010057901.1:0-32664 GCA_963574415.1 Tarsius wallacei
CTCACTGAACTAGGACTTGGAAGAAACTCAGGGGTCTGCTGCCCCCAGTGGCCAGAGTCCCGGGGGCCTTACAGTGCCAGCCAGGTGATCTGCTACTGGTCTAGAGAAAGATTCCTGAGTCATCCTGCAGTACTGGTGGGCAGCCCCCCATGAGCGAGTATCCTCTGAGCCCTCCAGATGGACCCAGCAGGGATCGCTAGCAGTGGCCTCCTCAAGGCAGGGACTCGCCTCCCGCCTCTAGCCAATCTAGTCCTGAGCCAGGCCACAGAAATACTCAGGCCTTGTTTTCCAAAAGGTTTGGTGTCCCCCTGCCTCAGTCCTGGCCACAAGGGTCTTTGGGACTCTGCCTACTTGGGGCTGGGTCTGAGGAGCACCCCATATTTGGAAAGCACTTTTTGTAGAAACCCAAGATCTGTGCTAGGAATATAGAATGAATAAACTGGATTCCCCTATCAAGGGCTCAGAAGGGGAAGTGTACACAGTGGTCTTGACTCCACCGACTCCACTGATTTTTTTTTTTTTTTTAATTTTTTTTTTTGAGTTGGACTCTCACTCTGTCGCCCAGACTGGAGTGCAGTGGCTGCTCCTCGCCACCGCAGCCTCAACCTGCTGGGCTCCAGCGATCCTTCCGCCAAGCCTTCCAAGTTGTTGGAACTACAGGCGCGCGCTACCACGCCCGGCTAAGTTTTGTTTTATTGTAGAGATGAGGTCTTGCCAAGTTGCCCAGGCGGGTCTCGAACCTGCGGGCTCAGGCAATCCACTCACCTCAGCCTCCCAAAGTGCTGTAATATATTATATATTACAATGTAATCATACTAGAAATAAAGTGCACAACAAATGTTATGTGCTTCAATCCTCCCAAAACTATCCTCCTACCTGGACCATAGAAAAATTATCTTCCACGAAACCGGTCCTTGATGCCAAAAAGTTTGTGGACTGCCACTCTTAATAATACTATTAAGCAATAATCAGACATTATTTCTCAGTCTTCTGCTGGTAAGATTTTCTTATCTGTTTTAAAAGGTCTGAACTGTGGCTCTTAAGGTAGACAGATGGCTAACAGCCTTGGCCTGTAAGGGCAAGATTTTCTAAGGGTGACCCAGCACAAGTACACCCAATCTTACTAAAGTAAATAGCAGCCTCAAGTAGAAATACAAAACCATCCTCCTTACTGGCATCTACCTACAGTGATAATATGAGCTAACAATGAATGAAAAAATGTAAAGAAAACTATATCCTAGTAATCATTGCCAGATACCAACTGTTACAGAAAAGTATCCCTAAAAACCACAGTCAAAAACTTCTTTTCCCATATTTTCCTATATTTTGAATTTTGGTCAAACTGACCGTGTGCTTTTTAAAGCAAATTTCAAAAGACTCTAATTCTTAAAAATCTTAATCAAATCTAATATTTAAAGTAACAAGTGTTGATATTCTTTTCTATTCTATGAAGTTATGGAGCCCTTTGGGAAGACTGTATCTGTAAAATAGGTAAGCTGTTTGTTAACTGTCCTCACAGGAATGTTGAATTGACAATCAGGTGTTATATAAACTTTTGTTTCTTGACTGAAATAGTGCAAATATTACTACAAAAGATTACATAACAATTACTGATGAAGTCACAGTGATAGCATTTAATTTAATAGTAGGCACTCAAGTTTTCAAAATTGAAGTGGATTTCCATATTATGAGCAGTCCAGGCATTTCTCACTCTGTAGTTCATATCCTTAGATATAAGTTAAGTATATCCAAATAAGTTAGACACTTATTTGAATCTCAGGGCCTTTTTTCAGCGAATACTAATCTAAAATTTTAATTAATTACAGAAAAAAGAATTCGTAAAAACTTTACTGAAGAAGAAATAAATTACCTTTTCGATGGAGTTAAGAAAATGGGAAATCACTGGAATTCAATTTTGTGGTCTTTCCCCTTTAAGCAAGGACGAAAGGCTGTGGACCTTGCTCACAAATACCACAAGCTGACCAAACTCCCCAAGTGTACAGCTCCTTGATTGGAAGAAGATTTTGTCTGTGTTTAGTTTGGACTCTTAAAATACAGTGCCTTGAAAGATATAAAAGTTAAAATATCTTTCTAAAGTCTTATGAGACAGGGAATGTGGAAATGGGGATCGTTTTTTTTTTTAATTGATATAGGTCTTGCTATATTGCTGAGGCTGATATAGTTTTAATTTAACTGTTTTTGTGATGCTGAAGCTCGTAAAATTATTATAATGTATAAGCAGATCATTTTCAATGTGTTGATTAGTAAGATAAAATTCCTTCATAATGAAATTTGCTTTTATTTTTCCTTAAGCTAAAAAAAACAGCTCAGGGAAAAAAATCAGTCTCGAAACATTATTTGACATTATACTGCAGTATATACCATATAAGACATTTGAATTTTAGTATTTTTACCCAGTGCCAAAGTCTCTCTCCAGAACTCAGGAAGATAGAATAGTTTCCCAAGCTACTCAACTGAGGTTTCCACATACTTAGTCAATGTTTGATGTTTTGTTAATTAAAATGTTTCCTTTTCTGTTTTGTGTGTATGTGTTTTTCTTTTTTTGGGGTCAGGTTCTCACTCTGTTGTTTAGGCTGGAGTGCAGTGGCATAATAACAGCTCACCACAGCCTCAAACTCCGGGACACAGGTGATTGATCCTTTTGCTTTAGTTTCTTAAGTAGCTGGGACTATAAACATGCCATCATGCCCAGCTAATTTTTTTATTTTTATTTTTTGGTTTGTTTCTTGTAGAGACAAGGTCTCACTATGTTGCCCAGGCTGGTCTTGAATTTTTGGGCTCAAGTGATTCTCCTGCCTCGGGCTTTCTATTGTTGACTACAGTATCCTTGAGGGGAAAAAAAAAAGTTTTCTAAAGGGTAATTGTGCAGTTGCTTTCAATAGTCCCATATTCTCTGGTGAGGTACACTTCCTTTTGGTGTATTTATTTGCTTTAGCTTTTTAAAAGTGTCTACCACTTTCCCTTCTACATTTTTTATCCTTCATGCTGATGAGCCCTAGATACTTCATGTTGCAACAGAAGTGTCATATCTCCTTATGAGCCTAGTCATTGACGACTGGACACCTCTGTCTTTGTAAAACATGTCCAGGGCAACCCCCTCGGGTCCCCTCCCACTGTGGGAGCTTTTCTGTCCTCTCACTAAATCCTGCTTTCACACACACACACACACACACACACACATATATACACGAATGTCCAAAGTGAAATGTGACCCTAGTGACTGGCAGAGTAGGTGGTTGGCTCCTTTGCTAGGCCCAGTGAAGTTTTATGGATCCTACCTAAGATGCTTCTTGGCATTTTATGACCAATGCTCAGATTATTGTTAATCTAGTAATGACTTAGATTACAATTTTTATTATTTTCAAATAATTCCTATCCTGTATTTTTGATAAACTCTTCAACATGACATTAGTAATCCCTGTTAAATTTCATCTTACTAGATTTAGTCTGTGCTCAGTTTGTCACCCTTCCTGCTTCAGGTCATCTGCAACTTCTAGGTGTGTGCTGCTACATTCTCATCCAAGTCAGTGATGGCACCCTGAGTTGGCTGAAGGTTGGGGCAGGCCCCTAGCAGCCTTCTCTGGTGGTCCCTGCTCCTTCTCAGCATCTCTGGTCCTGATCTTTGACAAACCTCAATTTTATCATTCAGCCTAAATGTCATTGTCTTGTCTATGATGTGAATTGTCTGTACTTGCTATGTCTGCAGCATCCTTCGACCTGGAATTCCTGCAAAGAAAGATACTGTGTAAAACTGGTGCTATCTCTTCCATTCCTAACTGATCACATTAGAGAATTTTCACCTAGTGCTGATTAAGCTCAGTAGAGTGTAGTTTTCAACTCTATCATCTGTCCTATGAAGATTCAGCACTGCTTGCCCTTTTATGACTTGCAACACTTCCTGCTCTTCCCAAACTTTCAGGGGAGTAAGTTTTAATGGGTTTTGCTCCCATTAAACTTTACATCAGGTTAGCAGATGATATGCCCATTAGTTGGATCCTGTAATTCATGCTGCCAAATTTTGGGCAGAGCCAGGATCACAGTCCAACTCGTCTAAGTGCTTTTCTGCCATATCCCACTTCCTTGTGATATTTAGAAATGCCTTGTTAGTCTGCTTCCCTAGAAAATGGCAAGAGCCCTCAAGTAGAGGCCACACCTAAAGTTAAACTTGATAGGGGGCATGCATTTTTAAAATTTTTTTATCTTTTTCAGTTACCCTCTCTTCCCCTTTCCCATCCCCTTCCCTTTCCTTTTGTCCCCCCAGCCCCCTTCCAAAAAGGGAGGGAAATAAAGCCTCCTGGTGTCAGATGCTGATTCCCTGAAAAATATCACTTTAAAAAATCTGTCAAAGCCACGTGTATTCACTGCGGTAAAGATCACCACCTTTAGCGGGCTCGGTGGCTCAGCCTGTAATCCCGCGCTTTGGGAGGCTGAGGTGAGTGGATTGCCTAAGCCTGAGGGTTCAAGACCCGCCTGGGCAACTTGGCGAGCCCTCATCTCTATAATAAATTAGCCAGGCGTGGTAGCGCGCACCTGTAGTTCCAGCTACTTGGAAGGCTGAGGTGGAAGGATCGCGGAGCTCAGCAGGTCGAGGCTGCGGTGGCAGGGAGCGGCCACTGCACTCCAGTCTGGGTGACAGAGTGAGACTCCAACTCAAAAAAAAAAAAGATCACTACCTCACAGTCTTTTTTTTTTATTGAATTGGGGTCTCTGTCGCCCAATCTGGAGTGCAGTAACAGGGTCATGGCTCACTGCAGCCTCGATCTCCTGGGCTCAAGTGATCGCCTGCCTCAGCTTCCTGAGTACACACCATCACACCCCGCAATTTTTTGTAGAGACGAGGTCTCACTATATTGCTCAGGCTGGTCTTGAACTTCTGAGTTCAAGCGAGCATTCTGCCTCAGCCCCAAAGTGCTGGGATTACAGGCATGAGCCACCACGATGGCCTAACTACCACACAGTCTTTAGTCTACGAAGGAGGAAGAGGAAAAGCGGGATAGTTATGAGGATCTGGGGGTCTTGTTTAAGGCTGGTCTTTCATTGCAGGGCTTGATTAGGTTAGGCCAAGTTCCTGATAGAATAAGACTGAAGGACCGAATGCTACCTTCTAGCCTTGGGTCCTTGGGCTTGCTTCTTCAACATTGTGAGCTTCGGGCTTCTCTTCTATGAAAGGGTTAGATGAGATTTAGTGAGAGAACGTGTGACTCTGCACAGTGAGCTCTAGAGAAATGGCGCTGTTGTGCATCAGTCTCATTCCAAAAGGGCCTTTCCATTCTGCTGCCTGGTCCTCGTCGGCATAGGGGGATCGGCGAGCGGGGTGTGGCGCTGCGTCCCTGCGCCGACAGAGGTCGCCAGCGCGCCCTCGGTCCGGGCGGTGCCCGCCTCTGCCACCGCCTCCCCGCACGAGGCTGCCCCAGCCGCTGCCTGACCGCCGTCCGCCACCTCGGCGGCGTCGCGACCCGGGAGCCCGTGGACATCGCCAGCCCAGGGGGACGCGTTGGGTGGCGCAGCCCCTGCGGTGCGGTCGGCAGGCGGCGTGGCGCGGGGGCCGGCGGGCGGCGGGCGGCCTTGCCGGGGTCCTCGCGGGTCCTCGGCGGGCCCGGGGGAGGGCCCTCTTTTGTGGCTGCAGTTGGCAAGATGGCGCCCGTGGGGGTGGAGAAGAAGCTGCTGCTGGGCCCCAACGGGCCCGCGGTGGCAGCCGCCGGTGACCTGACCAGTGAGGAGGAGGAGGGCCAGAGCCTATGGTGAGACCGCGGGCGGCCGGGCCGGGCTGGGCCGGGGAGGGCGCGGCCGCTGGGCCGGATCGTCGGACAAACTGACGGGCCGTCGCGGACCGGGCCGTCTCAGGCCGGCCTTGGGATTGACTGCTCTTGACATTGTCGCCGCAGGTCCTCGATCCTGAGCGAAGTGTCCACCCGCGCCAGGTCCAAGCTGCCGTCCGGCAAGAACATCCTGGTCTTCGGTGAGCGCCGGCGGCGGGGCGTTGCCCCAGGTTCTGGGATGGGCGAGGCGGGCGCCCCTCCCACGGGTCCCAGCCAGCCTCTTTCCTGTCGCCTGCCCTTATCTTTCCCCGCCCGGCAGGGCCCTGTCGACCCCGGCTGGGCAGCTGGAGAGTGGCCAAGCCTACCGCGCCTGAGGGTGGGATGCTCCCCCTTTTGGAGAGCCCGGTGATGGTGTGTGGAGTTGTCGGCACATTCCTTTAGTCACTTGGCCACAACATCACTTTGCTTTTTCAATGCTCCTGGCTGCCTTCCCCCGTAGCCTCCACAGTTACCAAACCGAGGCCGTGGAGAGGGGAGTGAGAGATGAGAAGGTTAGGTGGAGGAGGTGGGAGAACAAGGTGACCTGGGCTCGGAGCTGTGGGGAGATGCCACGGGTGCCTTCCTTGATCCTCGTGAGCAGTGCACAGTAGGAGGTTTCAGGGACTTTGCAAAGAACAGCAGGCCTGAGAGTCAGCACCAGGTACTCTTCCTGCAGCCCTCACTGCTAGGTTACCTGAGTCAGGTCCCTAATCTCTCTGGCCTCAGTTTCCTCATTCAAGCAAGGGAGTTTTGGTACATTCACACAGTAAACCTGTTTGTCGTGTGGGAACTATGGGCTGGGAACGGGGACAGCACAGACATCTCTTAGACACTACACAGTAATCTCAGACTGGTGAAAGACAGATGTGTTGGTGATTGTGTTACACCATGCCAGGCATGGGCAGATAATTGTGGGAGCGTCACACTGCTTGGAGTTGAAAGACAGTAATTTGGAGGTTGAGTGTTTTGAAGAATATGTGTCAACATGCAGGGGCACAGAGATGACAAGAAGATGTAGGGTTTGCAGACTGCTAAAAGCTCCTTGTGGTTGGTGCCTGCTAAGATGAGTTGAAGGCAGATTGGGGAAAGGCTGAAGTGTTAGTGCCCTTTCCTAAAGACCTCTGATTCTCAAGGACCTTTTATCTCACCTCTGTCCTCCCAGTCCTCATGGAGTCACTGCCTTGGTGGTGTTTCTAAAGGGAGTACATGGCCTTTCTCAGGTGATGACCACTGTGGTAGGTAATAGGGGACATTTAGAGATCTTCAATAAGTGGGTGTTCAAGATCACCAGATCTGTGTTTTAGAAAGATAACTGACTGCAGAGAGACAAGTAACTCAAAATAAGCAGGTACTAAGTCAGACTGCTAAATGCTCACCATGGTCCAGATGGAATGCCAAGGGCCTGAATAAGTTAGAAGCACTGGGGATAAAGAGGAGGTCTTTGATCTGTGGGATGCCTTTCAGTTCTCATGTTCTGTAATTTTTTTTAAATATATTTTTTGTGTTTTATAGAGACGAGGTCTACGTTGCCAAGGTTGGTCTTAAACTCCAGGGCTCAAGTGATACTCTTACTTTAGCCTACCAAAGTGCTAGGTTTACAGCACCTTGCCATGTTCTGTAATTCTGTATTATTAAATGCCAGGAGTGCCTGGTGATGTTTGTTGATGATGGTTCTGATGTTTTGGGATATGAAGGGTTGGGGTAAATGAGGAAGTGCTTGATAATTACTCAGAAAGTACTTAAGAATTTTACTTAGGTCTGTAATTATTTTCCTCAGTTTCCCAGCCTTCAGAATACTTATGGAGGAGAGGCACTAAAAAGCGAATAATTTATCTTCTTTGTGATTGTGAGGAAGGGCCAGACTTAGTTCACAATACCTGGACTTTCAGGTTATTTGTACCATATTTTGGAGATTTCTTGCTTTTCTTGTGGTAAAAGTTTATTTTGTGAGAAACTAACGCCACCTTTACTTTTACTTCTCCAAATGCATGTCTTATAAATTGTAGACAGGGCCTGTGGACCTGCCTTATTCCTTCACTTGTGAAGTAAGGATAACTGCAGCAGAATGCCATTTTAGATCTTGGAATTTGCCTCCTTTAAAGCCCCTTCTTTCTCACCCTCTCAATCACTCTTCTAGCAAAGTCTGCTAAGACCTCAATAGCAGGCTTTGCATGAAATTCTTAGTTGTTCCGTGTCATGTGAGTATCATGGCATACCCATCCTTGCCCGGAATAAACAGTACACCTTTGTCTTGCAAACATCATTTGTAGGTGAAGATGGTTCTGGTAAAACAACCCTCATGACTAAACTACAAGGAGCTGAGCATGGCAAAAAAGGAAGAGGCCTAGAGTATCTCTACCTCAGCATCCATGACGAGGACCGAGATGGTGAGTGAAGCACTGGTCTGTGGTTAGGGGATGTACACAGGACTCTGACTCCTTGGGTGTGGTTCCTACAGCATGCTATCCTAAGAGAATTAGTCACAGGGAATAGGTGAAGCATATATATTTTGCAGGACTTTGCCCACTTTCCTTTATAGACTGTCTTAGCCAAAATGAGGAATGAGACTGTTAGCTGCTACTCTGGGCTAGTCTGCAGTTTTAAGGAAATACTGAAGGTAAAGTTTCACTTACATAAAATTAGTGAGAAATATTCTTAAAAGCTTTGCAGTTTTCTGTGAGAAAATGCTTGGCAGACTGATCTGGGTACCACTGTTACTCTGCCTGGTTCTAGTGGAGCATCTGAAATTGGTGTGGTTCAGAGTGTAACAATTTTTTTTTTTCAAATCATCCAGGACGAAGTACGTAACATGGTCACAGCTATCTTGACCTTGACCTGCTGGGCTCAGGTGATCTTTCTGCCTCAGTCTTCCAAGTGGTTGGGACTATATGCACCACCAAGCCCAGCTAATTTTTTTTTTTTGATTGTAGAGATGTGGTCTCATCAAGTTGCCCAGACTGGTCTCAAACCCTTGGGCTCAGGCAATCCTCTTGCCTTGGCTTCTCAAAGTGGTGGAATTACAGGCATGAGCCAGGCCCAGAATGTAACAATTTAACATGTGTTCACCGGAGAGTTTCTAATTTAACATATGTTCACAAGAGAGTTTCTGAGTCTCTTTGTGACAGTTTAGAAATGCTAATTTCCTATGTTTCTTCTGGTGGAGGGAATAGCGGCTCAAGGGTGATAATGTTCTTTAATTTTTCATCTTTAAAATGTGGGTAGTAATAGTTTTTACCTAGTTATGATGATTAAAAGCACAAAATAAACTCTTATGAGGGCTACATATCATTACAATTTTTTTTCTTGTAATTGTGAGTTTAATTGGAGGAATGGTTTTTGGTTACAACTATTCAGTAATGCCTCCTTTATAATCTTTTAGGTTTTATGTTAGATCTTTTGAATAACTAAAATAAATAATTATTGGTGCTTAGTTTTTTTTGTAGGAAAGTTATCTGTGTAGCCTAAAGATGAAATATATTCATTAAATTACTTTTTTTTATATTTGCCTTTACCCATTCAAACAGTAAAGATCATGATGTAAGAGTGATTATATAAGGGAGGCTAATCCTACTACCTCTGGTCCCCCATTTCCATATTGCTAAAATGAAGAAGCGGATCAAGGTCCTTTTGAGCACCATAATTCTGCCATCTCCAAGAGCTGTTTAGTAGAGGACATAGGTAAGGGTCTCTTTTTAAAGCTTGGAAATCTACATTGTATTAATGTTAATTTAGTGGTCACCTTAGAACCCTCAGAGTCCCTTGGCTTCCTTTGTCATGCTGAACATTCCCTGGTGGATGTGAAAGGAAGGCAGGAGGTAGACATAGTGTTGAGGGCTCTGTCTTGTATAAGAAGGACAGGTATTCAGGTGCCTATCTAGGCCCACAGGAGTCTCTGCATGTAGTGCTGGGACTCAGGAGCTGTTGAGGTGGGCCTCACATGTCTGTGTCTTTTGTTTCTTGTCTTTGCTGGGAAGCATGGTTATTGTGGCAAGAACTTGGGCTTTGGAGCCAGGCAGAACTGGTTTAGAAGGCTAGTTCTGTAGTCTGTTAGTTGTGTGGCCTTGGGTAACTGACTTGAGTTTCCTCATTTGTAGAATAGGGAAACAGTGCTTATCTTGCAGGTTGTCAGAATGAGAGATGATGTGTGTTAGGTGTAACAGAGGGCTTGAGAGAAGGCAATAAATCTTGCCCTGTTGTCTTGTTCCATTTGAAAATGCAAAACATGTAGATACGCTATGAATCTCTATAGCCTCTTCTGTTTCAAGATGGCATAAGCATATTTCATGCCAAAGCATTGTGTTAACTATATTTACTTGCTTTTGAGTGGAAGTACATGTTAATTTTTACTTCAGATTCCTTTAAGGTTATGTTAAAAACTTCTTGGTCTCTGCAATCATAGGCATTTTTTTAGACCGCCTACTTGCAAGTTTCTGTTTGATGGAAAAGTTGCCCTTATCTGTGGTTAATTATACATCTTTCAACTCTAGTCTTTTTTATTGTGTGGCGTGACTGGGTTATAAATAAACGCTTTGCAGGCAATCAGCCAGGTAGAGAAAATAAGTCTCTGGCCTGTACCTGGCATGTGGTGGGACATAGCATGTCAAAGGACCTGTCTCCAGGACTGGGGACATCTATCTAATGCTACATGTGGTGCATGTGATCTCCAAGCACATGGGTGAGTTATGTGAAGTGGGCAGTGGGGAGAGGCTGAAAAAAGGAACAATGCCTGCTGATGGGTAGGCATTAAAACCCACAGACTTTGGGTACAGAGCAGTATTTCCGAAGGCATTTACAGAACACAAACCAAAACCACTATCTAAAATATATTAGAGAAGAAGGTATAGCTAGATTTAGATACCTTAAATGGTTGACATAAAGACACAAATATAAATTTTTTAACATCATGTTAATGAGTCCATTATACAAGTGTTTTTCTAAAGGAGGAAGACAGGTTTTTAAAGTAAGTGTTGGAATTTATTGGAAAATAAGTTAATGAAATTATCTTTTTGACGATAACAGTTATCTCAGGGTACTTTTATGAAATAGAGTTCTCAAAGATACCTAAAATTTGCTAAAAAATATATTATCAATTTGGAGAATTGTCTTCTGTAGTTACATCATCCAGGTATGATATTGAAACCATGTGTTTCATGAAATGTCAGCACTTACACATTTGTTTGAATATATATTTTGTTGTCATAACAAAGATAACTAATTAATTCCTTAATATCATTAGACATCTAGTAATTCGTATTCAATTTATATAAATAATGGTTTAATCTTGCATTAAAATGCAAAGATCCTGTTTCTTTGGCACCCTCTGCAGTATGTGAACAACACATTGCTTAGTGTGACTGACACAAGAAGAGCTTGTTTTAAACATAGGCTCTTCATCAGAGCTTGCTGCCTCATGGATTGCTGATATCGTAGGACAATGGATTATTTAGATTGTGGCACAGTTGACCAGTAAACATTGGTATCCTTTGCTTCTTACTGAAAACTAAGATACTTTCACTCTTTACTTCTTAGACATTGCGGAAATCTTTTTAGATTTGAACATTGCATATTTATGGTGGTTTTTAAATTTTAGTCTATACAGTTCATCAGGCCCCAGGACCAATGATTGCTGTCCACTGAGCACTTGGTCCCTTTTCACTTTGGATTTCTAAATTTTGCATTCTGTGTAGAATTCATGGCTGTCAACTTTAAGATCTTCCTAATGACTCTCACAGCTATGCTGATGGTCGTTGTCAGATGATAACTAGCTTCATTTCTTTTCTCAGATCACACACGTTGCAATGTGTGGATTCTGGATGGAGACCTTTACCACAAAGGCCTGCTGAAGTTTGCAGTTTCTGCTGATTCCTTGCCAGAAACCCTGGCCATTTTTGTTGCAGACATGTCTAGGCCTTGGACTGTGATGGAATCGCTACAGAAATGGGCTAGTGTTTTACGTGAGCATATTGATAAAATGAAAATTCCACCAGAGGAAATGAGAGAGTTGGAACGGAGGTGTAAGTAAAATAAAGTTTTCTTAATTGAAAAATTCACTAGTCTCTTTGGATAGTTCTAACCACTGTCCTTCTCACAGTCAAGAGTCTTCCCTTGCATCATGTTTGTGTTTTGTTTGCATCATTTATTTTAGAGTTGCTCTTGTAAATCCAGTAGTCAAAAAGTATTCAAAGCAGTTTTTAATTCAAGTGTCACAGTTGAAGAAAATCAGTATTTCTTATCTTCATTGGTTCTCTTTTTTTTTTTTTGAGTTGGAGTTTTACTCTGTCACCCAGGCTGGAGTGCAGTGGCATACTTGTTGCCACTGTAGCTTTGACCTGCTGGACTCAGGCGATCCTTTCACCTCAGTCTTCCAAGTACCTGGAGCCACAGGCGTGCACCACCATGCCTGATTTTTTTTTTTTTTAATTTATCGTAGAGACCAGTCTCACCAAGTTGCCCAGGTTGGTCTCAAACCCCTGGGCTCAGGCAATTCGCTCGCCTCCGCCTCTCAAAGTGCTGGGATTATAGGCTTGAGCCACCATGCTTGGCTCATTGGTTTGCTTTTAAAATTCCTTTTATTTTGAGTTGGAGTCTCACTCTGTCGCCCAGGCTGGAGTGCAGTGGCACACTCACAGCTACCTCAGCATTGACCTGCTGGGCTCTAGTGATCCTTCTGCCTTAGCCTTCCAAGTAACCGGAACTACAGGCACGCGCTCCCACGCCAGGCTAATTTTTGATTTATTGTAGAGATGAGGTCTTGCCAAGTTGCCTGAGCTGGTCTCAAACCCACTGGCTCAGGCAATCCACTTGCCTCAGCTTCCCAAAGTGCTAGGATTACAGGCTGAGCCACCAGGCCCGGCCCTGGTGTGCTTTAAAAATGAAAGTTCTTCCCTTGGTCCCCCAAATGTGACTAGTTCTATGGGTCTCTATGCTTTTCTGTTACTCTCTGTCTGCTGAGTTAGTATCACAGGGCGTGAGGATTTGCTGTGGTCTCTGCAGCTTGAGTTCACTGCCCTGGAATTCCATTAAGGTCCTATGGACTCTCTTATTGGCAGATTTAGCGGAAGCCCTAAAAAAGACAAAGCTTTCAGCTCCTATGTTAGTTCATTTTGGATCCAGCAAATACGATTTTAGTTAGAAATAGGATTTGGGAGGCTGAGACGAGGGGATTGCCTGAGCCCACCGCTTCGAGAACAGCCAGGGCAACTTGGCAAGACCTTATCTCTACAATAAATCAAAAAATTAGCCTAGCATGGTAGCACACACCTGTAGTTCCAGCTTCTTGGAAGGCTGAGGCGGAAGGATTGCCTGAGCCTAGGAGGTCGATGCTGGGGTGGCCAGGAGTGTGCCACTGTACTCCAGCCTGGGCAACAGAGTGAGACTCCAATGCAAAAAAAAAAAAAGAGGCCAGGTACGGTGTGGTGGCTCAACCCTGTAATCCCAGCACTTTGGGAGGCTGAGGTGAGAGAATTGCCTGAGTCCAGGGGTTCGAGACCAGCCTGGGAAACTTGATGAGACCTCATCTCTACAAATCAAAAAATTAGCTGGGAATGGTAGTACGTGCCTGTAATTCCAGCTACTTGGAAGGCTGAGGCAGAAGGATCGCCCGAGCCTAGCAGGTCAAGGCTGTGGTGGCCATGAGTGTGCCACTGCATTCCAGCCTGGGCAACAGAGTCAAACTCCAACTCAAAAAAAAAAAAATAGGAAGGTCATTTTTTGTCATCAAAATGAAAGGCTGTTTTAAGATTAAGGATGTTTAGGCAGGCTCAGTGGCTCAGCCTGTAATCTCGTGCTTTGGAAGGCTGAGGTGAGTGGATTGCCTGAGCCCGCGGGTTCAAGACCCGCCTGGGCAACTTGGCGAGACCTCATCTCTACAATAAATCAAAAAATTAGCCGGACGTGGTAGCGCGTGCCTGTAGTTCCGGCTACTTGGAAGGCTGAGGTAGAAGGATCGCCGGAGCCCAGCAGGTCGAGGCTGCGGTGGCTGGGAGCCTGCCACTGCACTCCAGTCTGGGCGACAGAGTGAGACTCCAACTCACAAAAAAAAAAAGATTACGAATATTCACTTCCTTTTGAGACAAAGAACTTTGAAGTTAAAGAAAGTTTGAGGCTGGGCACAGTGGCTCACGCCTATAATCCCAGCACTTTGGGAGACCTAGGTGAGAGGATTGGCTGAGCCCACAGGTTTGAGACTAGCCTGGGCTACTTGACGAGACTTCATCTCTACAATAAATTAAAAACTAGCTGGGTGTGGTGGTGCATGCCTGTAGTTCCTGCTGCTTGGAAGACTGAGGTGGAAGGATCACCTGAGCCCAGCAGGTTGAGGTTGCCGTGGCCATGAGTGTGCCACTGCACTCTAGCCTGGGTGACAGAGTGAAAGACTCCAACTCAAAAAAAAATGTTTATTTTATTTTGTCTTAACTTAATATGGTTCAGAAGCTGATTTTTCCTTTCCCTTGCTTCTGTGCAGTTATGTCATCTTCTGTCCACTTGCCAGGGAAATGGGAGGGGCAGGGGCTGGAGCCGTGGCAGTGGCGGCAGCAGCAGCCATCTTGCAAGGGCAGGCTTGGCCAGCCTGGCTCATTTCCATAGGATGATATCACTTCCTCTAGTGAATTAATGAGGGCTTCTGGGGCATGGCAGACAGGATCTTCACACTTACTGGCAGACCATTTCAGAAATGTTGGTTTGCTTTTTTTAAAAATCAGATTTTCTGCAGTGTGTCTTCCTGTCCCACGTTAGCTAAAACAGGGAATTTAACATCTTATTCTTTGCTTGGTTGTGTATGTGTATATTTCCCTGGTCACTCGCATGTGTGCTGCAGTGATTGTTATGCAACTCAGCTCATCTGTCTTCAACTACTGACCTTTCTGAATAATACCTTTTTCCCCCAAATAGAGACCCTAAGGACAGCTCTTCCTGAGGCTGAAGACCTGTTTTTCATCCACAGTTCTTACAGCTTTGTACCCAAATTAGTGGGTTAATGCACTGGAGACTTCAGTCCTCTGAAGCTGTTTTCTTAGAGTGATAACCTCATAAAGGCTTGTTAAACAGAAAAGAGAGAGATTGAGCCAAGCATATTGTTTTTTCCTAATAGGGAAAGTGCCTGCTCTGTTACAGATACTGTTCTAGATGCTAAGGTTACAGCAGACAGAATTCCTGCTCCTGGAGACGCTTAAATTTCCATGAGACACTGAATTTATTTTGTGATCTTATTCATTGATATCTGTCACTTGGGATTAGATTTAACTTTATGATGCAAAACCCGAGATAATGATGGCTTAAACAAAACTGAGGCTTATTTATCTCCTGTAAATGAGATCTAGAGGTGTAGGTGGTTCAAGACTGGAAAGTAGCTCTGGGAAGACAACTCAAGGACCTTGGCTCCTTTGTGCTTACTGCTTTGTCATTTCTAGGTTGTGGTTCTCTTCCTCCTAACTAGAGCTTTAACCTTCACATCCGTGTTCCAGGCAGCAGTATGGAGGAAGAGGAACCTGGGGCCGAAATGCGCATGCCTGTTCCCTTTTAAGGATCCTGGGAAATGTAGTCTTTATTCTGTGTGGCCATATGGTCTGAGTATCAGAAATCAGTTCCATTATAAGGATGGAGAAGGGAGAGGTCACTGAAGGGCAGCTAGTGATTGCTGGAACGATGTCTGTGTCTCATGACTCTGGTAGACTTTTCAAGGGCCTCTCTGCTTTTATCTCTCCTCCGAGATGTTTGGAATGTAGTTGTGCTTTTGTGTTGCATGTTGAAGGAGTGCCTTTGCTACTGCTGGGTTTAGGTTACATTTGAATAAAACATTTGGGCATCCTCTTGCTCAGAGGACTCCCACTTTCTTTTTTTTTTTGAGTTGGAGTCTCACTCTGTTGCCCAGACTGGAGTGCAGTGGCCGCTCCCGGCCACTGCAGCCTCGACCCGCTGGGCTCCAGCGATCCTTTCACCTCGCCTCAGCCTTCCACGTAGCTGGAATTACAGGTGCGTGTTACCATGCCTGGCAATTTTTGATTTATTGTAGAGATGAGGTCTCGCCAAGTTGCCCGGGCGGATCTTGAACCCACGGGCTCAGGCAATCTACTCACCTCAGCCTCCGAAGGCGCAGGATTACAGGCTGAGCCACCGAGCCCGGCTGACTCCCACTTTCTAGATTAATTGGACTCTAGATATTAAATTGAGTGGCTGAAGGGCTGTTATCCAACCTAGTGTCCAGTCCAGTACCGGTCTTCAGTCTACTGCTTTTGGAAAGGTGCTCCATGGCAGGTCTCTTTCTTTTAGGGATAGGTTCCCCAGTGGTACTGGGTTTGTGGCAGCTTTTTGGCTGCAGAAACCATCTGAGAGGAGAAGCAACCCCAAGAGCTGCCAGAAGGTGGTGCTTGTTTGTAAGTCTTTCCAGTTTTATGTCTGGGGCTTTGCTTGCTTATGTAGGTCTGTGGGATCTTCTTAGGACTGTAGAACCAATCAATGAAGTAGAAGGGAAAAGAGAAGGAGGCAGCAGAATCAGCAAAGGTAGATCTTCTCCCTATACCCACACCCAACTGCGCTGAAGGGAAGCCCAAGGTGGGCTAGTGTTCTCTGCGGTGAAATACTGGCCATCCCACTATCTAGAGAAATTTTAAAAACTGCAGTATGTGTATGCCCAAGAAAAATGCACATATTTGCTATCTGAATTATTCAGGTATGTTATACACATTTGCTTTGCCTTCTAAGTGGTTTTCTAAAATGCTGAGTTATTAAAAAATCATGTGAATTTTTTACTGTTGTTGGATAGCCACAATTAAGTAATTCCTTTAGAACATGAATAGTCTAACCCAGGGCTTTCAAACTATTTCACCTAATGGGACAGGTAGAATACAGCAGAGTTTGTGCAGCACATTGGGTAGTGGAAGTTCAAGGAGCAAGCTGTCTGAGCTGCTTCCCCCCATCCCCCCAATTCCCAGTGTCATAGCTTAGCTCACTTAAATGTAACCAGTTCCATTCTCTGTCCTGCTCACTGGGAAGTCCTAGTTGAGTGCTTCATGAGATCTTGGGTGGTTAGATATTTTCCAGCCAGTTAAGCTATTGTACTTTTCATTGATTTGAAGATTTTTAAAAAATGCTTTTATAAAGAGAAAACATGAAAATCTTTAATTCCTTAAAAATCTCTTCTACAACCATGTTCTGTTTTTGTCTAAAATGGAGTAAAGATCACTTGAGTAGATTATTTAAATTGACAATGAACTTACATAAATGAGCTTAATTAAAGAGACATTGTAAAGATGAAGTATGACCACATCTACACTCTCGGGCTTAATCAGTTAGTGTTCAATTTGCACAGTATTATAAGAAAGACAGGCCAGGTACAGTGGCTTATGCCTATAATCCTAGCACTTTGGGAAGCCTAGGTGAGAAGATTGCTTGAGCCCAAGAGTTTGAGACTAGCCTGGACAACATAGTAAGACCTCATCTTTACAAAAAATAAAAAAACTAGCCAGGAATTGGAAGACTGAGGCAGAAAGATTGCCTGAGCCCAGAAGGTCGAGGCTGTGGTAAGCTGTGATCGTGCCACTGCACTTCAGCCTGGGTGACAGAGTGAAACCCCTGACTCAAAAAAAAAAAATAATGATAATAATCTATATTTATAGATATATAGCTATATAACAAAGAGCTCCCAGATCATTTCAGAAGCTTGTATATAATAATACCCTAAAATCTTTGTAAATAAAAAGTCCTCATTTTAAAATGCTAAAAACCTGTGTGTGGGTGAAGAGGAGTAGGTGCATCTTTCTCCAGGTCTTCTTCAGTCCTGTTAACTTGGATTTACTTAGTGAGCGTGGTGTTGGTGAGGGTAAAGTGCTTTTGGTCCCTTTGCCCTATTGGTCTTAGAAGAATAGGCAGAGCTGTTTGTTTTTTCCTCTGGCTCAAAGTAGCTTTAAGCATCGTATCCTTGTTCTCTGGCTAACATGAGAACATTGAAGTGTCCACATTAAGGTTCAGGCTTGAGGGCTTTGTGATCACTTGGCTTAACTGAGGCATGGAGCATTCTCAGCTTAAAGGCCCTTCTTAGCTGAATAGTGAACATTGTGTGCCAAAAAGTGGTTGTTGTACACACTGACCCTTTCTTGCATTAGGTAGGAACAGGCTATGAATACTGCATATGTGACTCAGGATCCTGGAAAGATGAGACTGAGTCCATATGAGTGAGTATTGTGAGGAAATACATCTGGTGCTGGGCCTGTCTAGCCTGGTGCCTTAGTGCTGACATATCTCAATTGTGTGAAAACAGCATGTTCTTGTGGAATTCAGTTTTACTAAGTGTTTCTAATGAAGAGTCTGGGTATTGTAAGTTATAGCTATTTCTAATGGTTGCCTATGTTGAAGCAACACAATTTAACTGTTCTGGTATTTTGAAAATGTAAGATACATAAGAACAGTGGCTTTTTTGGCTGGACACAGTGGCTCATGCCTGTAATCCAGCACTTTGGAAGACGGAGGCGAGAGGATTGTCTGAGCCCAGGGGTTTGAGACTAGCCTGGGCAACTTGGTGAGATCTCATCTCTATAGTAAGTCAAAAAATTAGCCAGGCGTGGTAACTCACACCTATAATCTCAGCACTTTGGGAGGTGGAGGCCAGAGGATTGCCTGAGTTCGGGGGTTCAAGCCCAACCTGGGCAACTTGGCAAGACTTCGTCTCTACAGTAAATAAAAAAATTAGCTGAGCATGGTGGCACATGCCTGTGGTTCCAGCTACTTGGAAGGATCACCTGAGGTGGAAAGATCACCTGAGCCCAGTAGGTTGAGGCTGCAGTGGCTGTGATCGTGCCACTGCACTCCAGCCTGGATGGAGTGAGACTCCTACTCCAAAAAAAAAAAAGGGTGATGTTTTTGTAGAAGGAATTATTGAAGGCTTAAAATTTTTTTTTAAAACCTATTTGGAAAAAAAAAACAACAACCTATTTGAAAGGAGTTAGATGCAATTAAAGACATCCAGGGGAATGTCTTTGCTGCTCTGGTGTTACAGAGCTTACAATGAATATGTTAGAATTGGCATTTTGCATCACCATCGCCAGATCCAAAATATTGCAGTTGGATGCAACTAGGGAATTTGTCACACACAGCTGCTTATGTTTTGTGCTTATTACTGCTTTTTTTCAGTGTTCTAAAGCTAACATATATTCATTTGTGTATATGTGATTTTTTTTCCCCCCTTAGTTATGAAAGATTTTCAAGATTATATTGAACCTGAAGAAGGTTGTCAAGGTTCCCCACAGAGAAGAGGTCCTCTGACCTCAGGCTCGGATGAAGAAAATGTTGCTCTGCCTCTGGGTGACAGCGTGCTGACTCATAATCTGGGGATCCCAGTGTTGGTGGTGTGTACAAAGGTGCGTGCCAGGGGTTGTGAGCTTGAGTGGGTTTGGCCAGTCAACAATCGCTGTCTGAAAGAAAGTTTGAGAAACTTTGATGAAGTTTCTTCCCAAGGGAAAGTTTGACATATTTGGGGTTCATTGAAGTACACTGAATATGTCAGGATAGAAAACACTGTCATTTGACTGGGTGTGATGGCTCAGTCTGTAATCCCAGCACTTTGGGAGGCCAAGGGGAGAGGATTGCCTGAGCCTGGGGGTTTGAGATCTGTCTGGGCAACTTGGTGAGACCTCATCTCTACAATAAATCACAAAAAAATTTAGCTGGGCATAATGGCGTGTGTCTGTAGTTCCAGCTACTTGGAAGGCTGAGGCAGAAGGATCGCCTGAGCCTGCAGGTTGAGGTTGCGGCGACTGAGCATGCCACTGCAGTCCAGCCAGGGTGGCAAGAGTGAGACTCCAATTCAAAAAAAAAGAAAATACTGCCATTTAATGTTGCTGCTGGAAACATGACATCACTCAGTTTGCTCATGGCCTGGATTAATGTCTCTGTGAAGCACTGTTGACTTTTAAAGAGAACTCAAAGCAGTTTTTCTAAGGCTGTGTAAACCAGTTCATCTGGTGCAAACTGATGGTGAAAAAATAGAATGATGAGGTGGGAGTAGAAATTTAGTTCTGTCATGGACAAAGTTGTATCTCTTACATAATAAAAAAAAATAGCTTTAAAAACATTTTGGGTTTCCAAAGTACTTTATTCTCTGTCAGAGCCACCATATTGTCCAACTATAGGTTGTGCCATTCTCATTCTATTCTTGAAAACAGAATCTTATGTTATGTACAGTGGGCCTGTCTCCTGATGTGACCTTTTTGGATGTTTAGAACAGTTGTGAGGTGATCAGACCTATTATATCCTTACTTTACAGATTAAAAAACTGAGGCCCAGGATGAAAGAGAAAAATCTCCATTTTTTTCATGCTTCTTTAATTAATGCTTGAACTCTGGAGTATAGCTTTCTTCTTTGGAACTACAATACTTTATTTCTGAAGAAGGCACTGGTCCCATTCTCAGCATTTGGAGAGGCAGAGCAATGACTCTTTTTCTGTCTTCCCTGTAGTGTGATGCAGTGAGTGTCCTGGAGAAGGAGCACGATTACAGGGATGAGCACTTGGACTTCATCCAGTCACATCTGCGGAGGTTCTGCCTCCAGTGTATCCTTGGGGTGCTCTGTGGGGCCCGGGGCACAGGCTTCCCTCCAAATGAGACATCTTCAAAGAGATAGGGCACTTCCTGAACACAGAATAGTCTTTTGCCAGGGAGAAATTGTATATAATTTTTTACTAGTTTTATATTTTACTGTATTGCAATTTGAGGCTTATTAACTTGTGTCTACTTTTGGTCACTTTTTATTTTTAGTGCTGTGAATTTGATGGGTTTTCATATTAAGAAGCTGATACGTAGTCATTTTATTACCAAATTACTTTTATCATGCTGTCCTAGAAATATTTTTAAGCCGGGTGTGGTGACATGTGTCTGTAGTTCTGGTGACTCAAGAGGCTGAAGCAGGAGGATGGCTTAAGCTCAGGAGTTTAAGACCAGCCTAGGCAACATAGCAAGACCCCATCTTTACCAAAACTTAAAAAAAAAAAATCAGCCATTTGTGGTGGCATACATCTGTAGTCTTAGCTACTTGAGAGGCTGAGATGGAAGGGTCTCCAGCCCAGAAGGTCAAGGCTGCAGTGAGCCAAGATCATGCCTGGACGACAGAGTGAGACCCTGTCTCTGAATAATAATAATAATAATACATTTTAAAAAAAGAAATCTTAAAATTTGCTTTTATGCAAAAAAGATGAGTTACTAAACAGGGTTTTTTTTTTTAAATGCTGCAGGTGTATCCTATGTGTTTGTTTTGTGCCGTCCATGAAAGAGATGCTGTGTCAGCAGTCTTTTGATTCCTGTTTCTGTAAAAAGCCATAGCAGTTGGAGACACAGTCCCACACCCAGCTTCCTTTGGGCCCATTAACTTGTTGGCACCCTTCTCTCATAAAAGGTGTGTTTAATGATAAAACTGGTCACACGTGAGCATCTACCTGGAAAGGAATCTGTGTACCTTGATGTACTGAGAATTTTCCTAGACTAACCTCAGAGCCATTACTTGACTTCTTGGGAAGTAATCTGAGAGGTCAAGACAATAGTTACATGTTAAAAAATAAACTGCCTGGCCCACTTGCATCAACATGCTTTATGCTTTTGACTTGGTTCATCTGCTGTTACCTTTTTAGTTTTTAAAATTGTAATGCTTGGTCAGGCGTGGTGGCTCAAGCCTGTAATCCCAGCACTTTGGGAGGCCGAGGTGAGGGGATTGTCTGAGCCCACAGGTTCGAGAATAGCCTGGGCAACTTGGCGAGACCTCATCTCTACTATCAATCAAAAAATTAGCCAGGCGTCATAGCGCATGCCTGTAGTTTGTAGTACTTTGAGGATTGTGTTTGTATGTATCTGATTTTGTCTCTTCCTGCAGTTAATTTGTTTTCCTTAAGAGGATTGATTAGATGGAGCTGCCTTGATTTATACATCAGTGAAAGAAGAGAAAAACCTCGACTTGTTGTATAAGTATATTGTTCATAAAACATATGGTTTCCACTTTAACACACCTGCCTTAGTTGTGGAAAAGGATGCAGTTTTTATGTGAGTTCTTTCAAGGTGATGCTTTCAAACTCTATAGTACATTTGCTTTTTACGTTTTACCCTTTCAAGTAAGGCACCTTCTGTCTGTGTCTCACACAGCCAGCTCTCTTGCCACCTTAGGCTTGTCACAAGTCATACAAACACCCAGCCTTCCCTTTCTGCTCTTTCCAGAGTAAGAGGCATTCTGCCTGAGGGAAGTGGGTGATGTGGTCAGTGGTGCTGTTTTTCTTCATTGAGAGCAAGTTGCCAGAACTAGCCATTTTTGGCATTTACTCTCAACTTTCATAATACTGGCTTGGGAGGGAAGTACAGGGAATTGTGCTTTGGGGATCCTGAATGTCAGCTGTTAAAGCATCTGGTTTCTCTGCCTGTTAGCAGGAATGATTGCAAGCAATCTCTCCACATCTTTGTCAGCTTGGGCTTTGGCTGTACTGAGTATTTCCAGTATTTCGCATTTTGGGAGCCACTGGAGTTGATTGTCCTTGATTCAAACCTGTTTTCTCAAGTTTGTCTTTCTCTCACTGGAGAATCATAAGTGTTGCTGGATACATGAATAAATAATGAAGTTCTGGTCTCTGATAGTACTTGTTAGCAGATTGATGCTCAAGCTTAGATATCCTCTTGACTTACAAAGTAAATTACATTGTTCATTCAGCAAACCTTACATAGCACCTCCCAGGTGCCTGGGTTCTCTGCTATGGACATGGAAGTGACTGATATGTGGTCCTTGCATACAGCACTGTAGGGGACACAACTGAAGGGGAAAAGAACAGTGATAGGGTAGTGGAAAAGTATAGCAGGGACAGCAGAGGGGGGTTGCTGAAAGATGAGTGGTATATTCTAGGCAGAAGGAATTGGGAGAGGGGGCAGTCTGTGAGAGGTTGGAGGTGTGAAAGCCAGGAGCCATCAGGAAACTGAATAGGTTGTTTCCTATACATTCAAGGAAAGCTTTGCTCGGTCTACTCATAGACAGCATACCTAGGGCTTGGCCTCACTTTGGAGAATTGTTCAGAGTAGTCAGGCAGGCATCAAAGGTACAATCTCAGTAAGTGGTATGTTTGTGAAATCACTCAGTGCCCAAATCACATGTGATCCCTAGGAGAAGGGCAACTAGTTGGATTTGGGGCTGGTCTGAAATGGAGAAGCATCTTGCATCTTCTGAAGGCTGTGTGGGTCATGGTAGTGTATCAGTCATGCTTTTGGTCCTATTAGTAGTTGCCTGTCTTGGCACTGGTAAAGTCAGCAAGACCATTTGAGTGGAGCTAGGCACCCTCTTGGTTACAGAGTTGTGGAACAGGGAGTCAGATGGAGAGTGGGAGGCCTGTGAGAAGAATCAGTTGCCATCTTTCAGAACTTCTGGAGTTCAAAAGTGTGTCATATAGGACATTTTACAATGACTACTAATAAGGGATTCAAGTGGGAACTCTAGGCTGTGGCTTAACTTAATGGAACTTGGCATCATCCTCCCCTATGATGTTAAGCTGGGCAGCACTCATATGGGAGTCGCAAGGACTCCTCGTGCATGTCTGGTATGTAGCCCAGGATAGATGCAGACCCTGATTGACCCTTGACTCCAGAGCACATTCCCATACCAGCTAAATTAATGAACCAATCCACAAGGTAACTGTTGTTGGAAAGAAGAATTATCAGAGAAGCAACCCACAGGAGAGGAGCCTCCATGCCAGAGCCCATCCTGAGGTGTGCTCTTTGTGCTCCTCTTTGCATCCTCCTCTCTGTCAGAACAGGTCCCCATTGTTCTTCTGGGTGAAGTTGTGGGAGAGTCCTGATCACTTCTATTGATGCAGCACATGGAGTCAGTTAGATCTCATATTGGTTCCTTAGGCCTTGGGCCCAGAAACTCAGTATGGAGCAGGACCTGTGTTGTCGATCTGATGAGTTATACCTACAGTGTGTTTTGGTTTATTTACCAAAAGCTGAAAGCTGCCCCAGTAACTATAGACCATATCTTTAGGGAAGGGATCTCACCCAGGAGTCCTCTCTAGCCCTGAATGTTCTCTGAGTATGCTCAGTAAGGCAGTCCCAGGCAAAGCAAGTCAATACCTGTCTCTTTGCTTTTAGACCTGCAGGCTGGGACAATGAAAAGAAAATAGCTATTTTACATGAAAATTTCACAACCGTAAAGCCAGAAGATGCATATGAAGATTTTATTGTGAAACCTCCAGTGAGAAAGGTACCCAAGTCAATCACTTTAAGAATTTAGGTATTTTTTAAAATGAGAAAACCTGTAAAGAAACAGGTTTCAGGCTGGGTGTGGTAGCTCATGCCTGTAATCCCAGAACCTTGGGAGGCTAAAAGTGGGAGGATTGCTTGAGTCTAGGATTTTGAGACAAGCTTGGGCAACATATTGAGACCATGTCATTATAAAAAAATTAGCTGGGTGTGGTGGTATGCACCTGTAATCCCAGCTACTCAGGAGGCTGAGGCAGAAATATCATCTGAGCCCAGGAGGTCAAGGCTGCTGTGAGCTGTGCTTATGCCACTACGCTCCAGCCTGGGCCACAGAGTGAGAACTTGACTCAAAAATAAAAATAAAAGAGACCGGTATTACACACTGTACCATTTGGGGGCTGGGGGGGGGGAAGAAAGTCCAGGACCTTTCTGTTGGTCTTTAAATGAGGTCTGACATCATGCTATAGTGGCTCAGGGTGGGGGGGTGGGGGATGAGTGATGGGGTGCCCACATGGAGTTGGGTGGTACTTCCCATTAAGTCCTGCCAGTCCTGCTGTTGCTTCTGGATTACTTTTACCAGATCCCCTCACTTGCATGGTGTTTAAAATTTGCCAGACTTAAAAATGCCAGTTGGCTACATGCCACGACTGGCTTTGGGAGTCTGTTCCAGGCTAGAAAAACATAATTTTACAGTCTCAGCAGGGATCCCTTAGACCCATGTTGAGGCCTAAGCCCAAGATTCTCCTTTCAGCATGAATTTTGGCAGTAGTTGGGATTGTTCTTGGCCTGTGGCCACAAACGTGTGTGTTGCTTCACAGCTGGTCCACGACAAAGAGTTGGCAGCAGAGGATGAGCAGGTGTTCCTAATGAAGCAACAGGTAAGGCAAGAAACCTTTTTATGCATGAAATGCCAGTTCCTAGGGCGGAGTTGGGAGTGTCTGCATGTGGTGGTGGGGGGGGGGGAGGGGAACACAAAGAACTTGCAGTGGTAGAGGGGTTGAGGTCAGGTCTCCTTATTCTGTCCTACTTCTAGGATTAGTAAGGGTTGGTCCACCTGCTTCAGGAGATAACCTGCCTACCCTGCAGAGTCTCCTACAGAGATAGGTTTAGTATCTTTTTAAGTGCTCTTTCTCTGGAATTGTAGGTTTTCTAGCATAATACTTCTGTGTTGCTTACCAAGTAACCTGACCTTACTTCCATTATTCCCTGTGGCCCCACACAGCCCTGTGCATAAAGGCAGGTAAAGCCCATTTCATAGGTGAAGAGAGCTGACAACTTAGAATGCAGACCAAGTCTCACATTGCTCTTTCACCTGGAGTATTGTTAGACACATCATGGGTCTGCTTGATGGTATAGAAGGTCAGCAGGGGTTTTTGATGTTTTCTTTCCATTGGTTCTTGCCTTCTTTGCTCTGGTTGCTTCCTTAGCTTCCAAACTGATTATTTGGAGTATTTTTTCACCACATACCAAACTGCTCAACTTAAATTTTCTGCATTTATGGTGTAAAACATAGGACTTGGTTGTTATCAGTGGTGCCCTCTAGTGGAATACTTGGATTAAGTTTTTCTGCAGACCTTCAGTGCACTTTGCAGGTCTTGGTTAATGGCCAGTTTGTCCCTCTCTTTTCAGTCACTCCTTGCCAAGCAGCCCGGCACGCCCACGAGAGCCTCCGTGAGTACCTCATACTACACAGAGGGTCAAGGCCTAGTGTCATGTGTGTCCTCAAACTTTGTATCATTATTTGTGAGAGCTTATATTTGTGTGGCTTTCGTATTTTCAAAGGGAATGTGGTTTCCCTAAAAAGGCCCATGGCCAAGAACATAATAGAAACTCAGGATAGTTCTGATGAGGAAATACAGCTCTGGAAATTAGAGCGAGCTGGCTTTGTTATCTTGCTATTGCTTCCCTCAGGAGAAGCTAATCTAGAAAGGGCCTGAGCTGGGAACAAACTTCTAGCCTTTTACTGTATAGTCCATGAAAAATATCCTGCAAGTTTATCTTCGTTTTTGGCATATGTATTTTCTGTTATTTTTATGTCTGTGTGTGACCTGAACTGGTTTTGGACTTAGGAATCCCCTGCAAGAGGACCCTCTGGCTCTCCAAGGACCCAGGGTCGAGGAGGGCCAGCCAGTGTGCCTAGTGCCTCCCCAGGCACGTCAGTAAAGAAGCCGGACCCAAACATCAAAAGTATGTATTCTTTCTCTATGCAGAGTAGCTTAGTTCAGTCCTAGGCCTCAGGCCTGCAGGGACTGGATGGCCAAGTCTATAAGGTAGAGACCTATGAAAACTGGGTTCCCTTACCCAGTAAGGGCTGCTTTTCACTTTTCCAGAGGGAGGGGATCCATGGTTGTCAGAGAACAGGGCTTGTTTCTTTGTTGAAATCAGTTGCCCATGCCTTGTTGGGCCCTTTAGCTTCCTGCAGAGAGGCATACAAAATAGGAAGTCACTTTAAAGTGTGTATTTTGAATCATTACTTTTGTTTCTTAGTGTGTTTAAGTTATTACTATTTATGAATTGTGGGATTTTTTTCCCTCCTTCACTTCTCTTGTCAGGCTCAATTACTTATTAGTTCAAGTAGCCATTATCCCAGTGGTTTAGTGATACCCAAAGATATTGGCTATTTTAAAGCTGTGAAAACAATGTTTTATTTAATTCTTGCACATTTGTTGGGTGTTTTCTATTCAGGATACACGCTTTTCATAGGAGGGTTGGAGTGTTAAGGACTCATACTACTTTGAAAACGCTGCCTCATGGACAGGGAGATGACTGGAACACAGGTTATCTCTTCTACTCCCAAACAAGTGGGAAATTTAAACACGTTTCCATTTAGTGTTCAGGTAACACAAAGTAGCCTCAGCAGAAGCGATGTATGAGGAGTCATAGTAAGTGAGTATTATCAGTATCCTAGGAAGATGATAACTACAAATGGTTGATTCCAAGCTGAAAAGAACTAGGGGCTGTTTTATTTTGTTTTGCTAATTAAGTCTTCCAGTTTATGTCATGTTTTGTTTTTATCTTTTAGATAATGCAGCAAGTGAAGGGGTGTTGGCCAGCTTCTTCAACAGTCTGTTGAGTAAAAAAACAGGCTCTCCTGGAAGTCCTGGTGCTGGTGGTGTGCAGAGTACAGCCAAGAAGTCAGGTACAGAAGGGTCCTCAGAGACCTGTGATTCTTGGGGTTGAGCAGTGCTGGAAGGATGGGGAAGCAGATCTTTACCTCATACTGAGCAGTGTGGATGCTTTCAGTGGGATTACCTTATTACTATGTAGGTTTCCTTGGCACTTTTAAAGTGGGATTTCTGCATATTTGGGTTTTCAGGAACTGCTGTTAGGTGAATTGAGGTATAGCCTAAATTGTGAAGCTCTCCCTTGTCTCACCCGCCTCTCTCTGGCAGTTACCCACCTGTCTTTCCATGTGGGCTGGTAGAGCAGGTCTGTGTCTTTGGAGGTCTTTGGGAAAAAAGAACCAAGTTCCTTGGAAATTACACTTTTTCCCAAAAAGCTGGAGGGCATTTTATTTTATTTTTTATTTTTTTGAGTTGGAGTCTCACTCTGTCACCCAGGCTGGAGTGCAGTGGGACACTCACGGCCACCCCGGTGTCGACCTGCTGGATTCCAGTGATCCTTTCACCTTCCTAGTAGCTGGAACTACAGGCGTCTGCTACCATGCCTGGCCAATTTTTTAATTTATTGTAGAGACGAGGTCTCGCCAAGTTGCCCAGGCTGGTCTCGAATCTGTGGGCTCAAGCAATCCACTGACCTCAGCCTCCCTAAGTGCTGGGATTACATGCTGAGCCACCGAGCTGGCCTGGAGGACATTTTAAAAGGGCCTTTGTTTTCAGTTTTCCATTGGCTATAAGGTATGCTATACAGTGTTTTCCCTAATTGATATTCCCAGGACAAAGGAAACCCTCAGGAGATCACTCCATTCTTGGGGCAGCCTGGGCTTTCAGCAGCTCCCAAATTCTTAGAGACTCAGAGTCTGATCTGGTCGTTCAGGCTGTGGCTGGCATTATTCCCTAATGAGAAATAGGAGTCCATTTCTAGGTCCCAGTTATTGTTTGCCAACAGAAAAAATATGAATGCTGACTTTGTGCAGGATTGAACTGTCTGCCCTTAGTCTTTAATAATGAAACACAGTGTTTCCAGGCCATCCTTGTGAGTCAGTCTAGTGTTGTAGCTAGAAACAAAACCTAGGCTGGGTGTAGTGGCTCACTCCTATAATCCCATCACTTTGGGAGGCCGAGGTTAGAGGACTGCCTGAGCCCACGGGTTCAAGACCTGCCTGGGCAACTTGGCGAGACCTCATCTCTGTAGTAAATGAAGAAAAATTAGTGGGCATGGTGGCACGCATCTGTAGTTCTGGCTACTTGGAAGGCTGAGGCAGAAGGATTGCCTGAGCCCAGCAGGTTGAGGTTGCAGTGGCTGTGACCATGCCACTGCTCTCCAGCCAGGGTGATAGAGTGAGATTCTAACTCAAAAACAAAAAAAGAAAAGAAACGAAAGGAAAGAAAACCTATTGACCTCTCTGGGGCAAAGAAAACAGTTTGCTTGCATTGCTGAAACTCAAGATACCACCTTTAGGGAGATGATGAGAACTGCACCAGGGTTGGGGTTGGGGTTGGGTGATGAGAGGGTTTTCAGAAAGGTCCTTGTCTTTGGCACAAAGGCACTCTCTGCTAGGAATTATTCGTAGTTGGGGTAGCACTGACCTGTGACATTTAGAATTAAGAAGGGCTGAATTAGGGTCTATCCTCATTCTTTTTAAGGATACTATCATTAAATGATTATAGAAGTCTATGTAGGCCAGGCTCTGTGGCTCAGCCTGTAATCCCAGCACTTTGCGGGGCCGAGGCCAGTGGATTGCCTGAGCCTGTGGGTTCAAGACCTGCTCGGGCAACTTGACGAGACCTTGTCGCTACAATAAATCAAAAATTAGCCGGGCATGGTAGCGCACGCCTGAAGTTCCGGCTACTTGGAAGGCTAAGGTGGAAGGATCGCTGGAGCCCAGGAGGTCGAGGCTGCAGTGGCTGGGAGTGTGCCACTGCACTCCCGTCTGGGTGATAGAGTGATAGATACTCCAACTCAAAAAAAAAAAGAAAAAAAAGGAAGTCTATGTAATTTTGAATGTTTCTTTTAAAAAATTGTTTTCTGTTCTCATATCACTGCTCTTTTTTATTTTCTTTCTTCTCTCTCTGTCTTACTCTCGGTCTCTCTTTTTTTAGGACAAAAGACTGTGTTGTCAAATGTTCAGGAAGAACTGGATAGAATGACTCGAAAACCAGACTCCATGGTAACGAACTCTTCAACAGAAAATGAAGCCTGATCCTCCTTAAAAAGTGCATATGTCAAATGACCAAATAACTATGTATATTGATCTGCTAAGACCAGGATTTTTGGCACATGCTATCAGTTTTTTGGGGCAGGGGAGATGAACTTAAAAAAAAATTCATTGGCTTGTCCAAGTGTGAAATGCATTTAGGAAGGTTACATGTCAGACCCCTTTGTTAAGGATAACCCTTGGACTCTCAGGCAGGTGACTCTAATGGGAAGCAAGCACAGCTGGGCTTCTTGTGGAGGGGAAGGTAGAGTGAGAGAAAGAGGGCCCACATTCTATCGGAGTGGAGCAAATGAGACCAGGAAATCATTGACCAGATGGTGGTTAGTCTGACCAGTTTCATGTTAGCAAATTCACTTGTTCTTGGGAAGCAGATTAAGTAGCAGAAAGTCCAGGAAAGAGAGAGACTGAAAGGAGGAATGAGAGAAGTGATGGTGGGAAAACTGAATGTTGAGGGTGGTGGAGGAAGGAGGAGATGAGCAGTGTTAGTAAATACTGTGTGTTCAGTAGAAGTCAAAGAATCATTGTTTAAGGCTTAAAATTAGAAACATTTCCAAACTAAACACTAAGCAAAATGGAAATTAGGCTTGTTCTAAATGCATCTTTAATGTATGAAAGATGTGTTAATTGTGGGGGTGCCCGAGCCAGGTGGGGCTGACCCAGGGGTGGGAATAATGGCAGCTGCCCAGGACCCAGGCTATGTCCTTGAGGGAGGTGCTGGGCTCCATGTATGTGTATTGTGGGGCAGACAGTCACTGTGGGGTGTCTTCAAAGTCAGCAGTTACAGAATATGTTTACTTTGAATTGTGTTTTCTAAGTAGCTCCTGCTTTGTTTTGTAAATTAAATTTTTTTTTTTTTTACTACCACAGGCTGGCCTACTAATAGAAAATGGGTGATCGACCTCTCATTTTACCATAGTGCAATGTGCCACAGAAAGTTTGGGGGAGGTTTTTAATGTAATTGCACTCTGGTTAATTGGCTTGTACCAATCCCTGCCTTACAGTCCGTGGAAACCTTCAGGGAGGTCCACTGCTGCAAAAAGGTCTTGTCCTAGCTCTCTGGTCTGATCAGTGCTATCAGATGGACAAATAAGTGTGAATGTTTTATATTGAAAATGGATATGATACATTTCTCTTGTTACGTGTTTTCATAAAATGTAGCATTTTTCTTATGGAAATAAGAATTTCAGGTGTCTCCCCACTTAGGGCAAATTCATGCACATTGCCATGTCACACCACCATTCTGAAAATGACTTCAGTGGATTTGAAATGGCAGTTCTAATTTTATGTATGACACAGCATTTAAATACAAACACTACCATGAATTTAATGTATAAAATTTTGTTGTCAAACCAAGGGAAAAAACCACAGTTCACTATGTGGAGTTTACTTTTTTTTATATGAATGTTTGTTGTCCTGTGTCTAAGCATAACTTCCCTAATGTCATTACTTTTACATACCAGATTTGACTGACCACTAATGTAGTGCTGGGCATAACTTAATATCCTATGTTGTAGACAAGACTCTCAAGACTGTCTTGAATTGCTTTTATAAAGGTCTGAACACTGTTAAGGAGAAAGCTGAGTATTTACTTGCCTTTCTGACAAACATGTTTCTTGTGCCAGTTTTATTGTTGAAGTATACTATTTTTTTTCTTTTTTTAATTCAGTTTTTTAAAACAAATATATTGTGGCTTCCAATTACCAGGTTGTCTAGGTAATGACAGTAAACTGACTGTGGAATGATAGTTGTGGTATAGTGACCAATAGATGCCAAACAACTTGTGACTACACTAAAGGTGGGGTCACTTAATTCCTGGGAGCAAAATGAGTAACCTCAGAAACAAGGAATTCTTGGAAAGGCACATGCCTAAGGGATACAGTGTGATTCCAAATTTTAAAGCAAAATTTTAATTTTTATTTTTTATCATCTGAACTGATAAGCACTTTTGTGTCAATATAAAATGTACTAAACTGATGAAATGCTAAGACACATGTCTTGTGAAGGAAGGTTTCTTGGAAACCACTTTTATTTTCTCATGACAGGTGGATGCTCCTAGTATCAGAAGAAACTAATACATAGGGTCATGTGCTCAGTGGTTGCCAAAGTCTACCAACTTTGGGGAGCTGCAGGGTTCTTTTTGGAGGGTGGGAGGAAGGGAGTTGATTTTTGTTGTTTTGGGGTTTTCAAGCATTGGAACCAAAGGCCAAATAATAAACAGCCTTTACTTTTTAAGGTAAAATTTGTTTTATTTGCAGAGTACACTTGTATGGTAGACTGTTAAAGACAATTTTATGACTATTTATACACATTATAGTAGTTACATCTACTGTTTGTCTTTAAAAAAAAAAAAATCAAAGAAAAGTCCAACCTTGAAGATGTGGCCAAGATAAAGGCCATGAATTGGTCTTTCCTAAAAATGTAACAGGTATGCTGCTAGATTACTTTTATTTTGTTTGCACTTTTTTTGATTGGCATTTTAAAATCAGTATTTAAACTGAGGACATTGTCTTGTTTTATTAATTTAAAAAGTTGAAAGTGACTGCTCTGTACATCATGACCTTAACAATGTTGATGCTGTAAGTGAAAGTTCACTGTTGTCTATATACTAAGTTTATTGGTGTTTTTAACTTAAAATTAGGACTGCAGATGATCCCCCCACCAGCCTTAGTCCAGGGGTGTGGTTCTATCCGAGTGCAGTATGCAGTCATGTGGAACCTTGCTTTCTAGTGCTGGAAAAAAGATGTCTCTAATTACTGGCTTCAATAAACATGAATCCAGACTGCTTACAATTTTTGGTGACTTTCTTTATGATAAATAATTCTATGGAAATACACTGAATTGTCCGCTAGTCATATGGGGTATCTGATTATGTAGATAAAAATATTTACCTTTTCACATTTGAAATTACCAGAAATTCTTAAATAATAATGTTATAAAGCTATTATTTTGAACATTGTGGAGTTCAAGCTGTGCGTAGAGGACAGTGGGGTTTCCAAGTTGTCCAACATATTTTCTTGCCTCTTGGATAAACTTCATTGTCTGAATTGTACTGAGTGATTTTTACTTAGCTTATTTAGAGGTATTGAGAATTCAAGGCTGGGCACAGTGGCTCATGCCTATAATACCAGCATTTTGGGAAGCCAAGATGGGAGGACTGCTTGAGCCCAGGAGTTTGAGGTTACAGTGAGCTGTGATTACACCACTGCACTCCAGCTTGGGTGACATAGCAGACCCTGTCTCTTCCAAAACCTGGGGGGGGGGGGGGGGGGGGGGGGGGGGGGGGGGGGGGGGGGGGGGG
>CAUYQG010057902.1:0-60820 GCA_963574415.1 Tarsius wallacei
ATTCTGTTATTTATTTCATTCACAGTATTCTTTATTGCTGTTATCTCAGTTATCAGCTCCTTCCTAGTTTCTTGTTGACTCTCCTCCATTCTTTTTAATCTCTCCATTATTGTCTTGATGTCTAGATTTGTAGTTTGAAACCAGTCATTTTGGGGGCTCTTCATTGTTTGCATTCAGAAGTCAGTTTTCTCAGTGTCTGTCTTCCCAGGGATCTGGGAGAGACCCATATTCTTCCTTTGGTTTTTCTTCATTTGTGTAGATTTCTCTCTCTCTCTCCTCCTTTCCTTCCTCTTCTTTAATTCTGTTTTTCAGGGAGGGTGGTGTTGCTTTTGCTTCGCTTGCACAATCTCCTGTTCTTCCTTATGAGAGTCCTCTGGCTGCATCCACCTGTTGGTGTATGAGCCCAATGGAGCCTATTTCCCACCGTCTTACAATCTTTCTGTGCAGCAGAATGTAGGTTTGGTACCTGAAACAAAAGGAGGGACAAAAGAACGAAGTAATGGAGGGGGGGGGTCAATAGGAAGTTAGAAAGAGAGAAGAGTGAAAAGGAGGACAGCCATACATACTAACTAAGAGGTGAAAAAGAGACACAAGGCCAGAGAGAAGTGAGTAAAGACAATTCCCTAAAGAGTACTTATAGCTATACAAAGGCAGACCAAAAAAAAAAAAAAATTATGTCTTTTGATGTGTTTTGCCTAACACAAACAGATGGTGTAGGTCAATAAGCTAAGAGAAGTGAGCAAAACAAACAAAGTGATAAAATCAAATGTCAAAGTAAAAAACCAGACTAGCTCTGAGATCTTTCCTGAGTGTCTAAAATCTGTTCATCTCTGCTCTTTAGCCTCTCCCCTTATTTTCAGTGTGGAGAGCTCCATTTACTGAGGCTTGGATTTCTTCTTCTGAGCTATAATCTGAGACGGCTGTTACTTAGTTCCCAGGGGAGTGGCTTTGTATTCTGTCTAGTGACGTTTCCTTGGGAACCGACATGGAGCCTGCTTGTAGGTGGGCAGGGCAACGCAAGTCTCTGCCTGGAGGAATGGCTGATGTGATTGTTTCACCCTCGCGGATCCTTCCTCTCCACTGTTTGAGTCCCAGGTGCACCGCACCGCTAGTGCTCTATCCGGGGTTAGAGCTCTGGGATTCAGACCTCCAAAGCTCCCAAACTCTGATAAATGTAGCCCTGGACTGTTCCCAGCGTATTTCAGTCAGAGATGGAGTCAGCTTCTCTGATGGGCGGGCGGCCAGAGCCTCTCCGGGTGATCAGAGGCTGGGTCTGGGTATTTTGTAACCAGGGAGGGAGCTGAGACTCATGATTTCCTACCAGCGGGGGAGCAACCAGGGACACAATAGCCGGCCCTGCGTGGGACCAAGGGTCCCTGGGCCTCAGACCGATGCGTCTGGCTATGGATGAGTGGGTGGGGGAAGGGAAGCAAGAGTCTTTTTGGGGAACTCACATTTGGAGAATCTCACAGTTCCCCCTGTGTCGTCGCCATCTTGACCTGGAATTCTTACCTTTTCAAAGCCAGTGATGGAGAATATCCTTGGCATTGAATTCTTCTTTAGCTGGGAAAAGCCCCATCCCTGTCCAGGCTCACGTGATTAGATCAGGCCCATGAAGTATAATTTCCTTTTCTTACTCAACTGATTCAGGATCTTAGTTTTATCTGCAAAAATCCCCTGTAGCAGCACATAGATGCACATTTGACTGAATACCTGGGAGAAGGTGTGTGTACACCAGGCAACCTGGAATCTGGAGGGACACCTTAGAATTCTGCCTATCACAATAATCTTGAGAGACAAATATGATCCAAAGGTTTACCTTTGAGGAATCTGAGATTCTAAAGGTTTAGTTGACTTGCCCAAGGATATTCACCTGAGAAATGCTTCTTACTAGGATGTCCCCAGGGGATAGTTGGCAACGTTTGGCGATGTTTTTGTTTTACAAGTGGGAAGAAGCTGGAAAACCTTTAGGGGGCCCAGGTTAAAATTCCATTCATGTTCAAGAAGAATAAGACAGACACTGAGGGCCGGTGATAGTTTCTGGCAAGGATTATGCTCACTTATGCCAGGCGGTCCACTAAGAACACAGCCAGAGTATTGTAGAAACAGTCCCTGCCAGCCTCTACACTCACAAAAATATACCAAGAAGAAACTTTCACTTTCACATAGCATGTATCAAATTCAACATTACTGACATGTGAGTCCAGAAAATTCTTCATTGTGGGGGCTATTCTGTTCATGATAGGATGTTAAGCCCCATTCCTGGCCTCTATCCAATAAATGTCAGTGGGACCACCACCTCCATCCCCAAGTTGTGGCAAATAGTTCTCCTGGGGAGAAGGTAAATCACTCTCAGTTGTGGACAACTGCTTTCAAGGGAAAAAGCCTCTTTCAACCACGCTCCTTTGCCCATGGGCTTGAGGACTGAGTCTACAGTCAGAGCAACCAGCATGGACCACACTTTGGAAGCCAAATTCTGAGCGTGTGGATTCTGGAGCTAAAGCTCAAGGAACTCTAACCCTTGACACCATGGTCTGGACTTCTTACCCCTAAATGGGTACAAGAGATGAAAGTGACCTTCCACCTTGTTTCTGCCACCCTTTTCCAGGCTTCTCCATGCCTGTAGCTGAATTTTTATTCCAACTAGTACACACTTACTAGGGAAGTCACTTTAGCAGAGCAGCTAGGTGTTACACATATTACCTGTTATCTTACAATCTTGTAGTTCTGTTTTCTTTTTGTTACCCAGCACATTATCCTTACGATATAGCCTGTCCCCAAAGAGGCAATACTTACAATGAGAAGCTGTACTTGATTCTTCAGTAAATACATACTTTGTTTGACCACGTGCTAACAACCCAAATGGAGGTTTCTGTTGTAAACATTTGTTTCAGAAGCAAACACATCCAAATTGAAATGTTTCTTTTCAGTGTTGCAGCAGAATATCCATTTGCTTTCAGGCCATTAGGGACTGCTGAATGCTTTTGTAAATGTTTCCATAGGCTGCTGGCCACTCCAGGCCCATCACTCTCCCACTGCTCAAGAATTTCCTAATGGTCAGGAACTCCTGGGAGATTTACCCAGGAGTTCACTGGCTGCCTGATGAAACTGATCACCAATATGATCCTGCATTTGAGAAAGTTAAGACTGAATTTTTAAAAATCAGAACAATTTGTTGTCTCAGTGAATATATTACTCTGTTTGGATATTTTAAGCATAAATAAGTAGCCATATTAATGCTTTCAAACCATTCATCAATAGTTTACTAAATAGTATAATGACCTTAAGAAATTACCTTCATATCACATGTTGGAAACAGTTTTCTGTAATAGTCAATTTTTAAAAATATTTTTATAGTGTTTCCTAAACACGAAAACACACCAGATGAGCCTGGATGTGTTTATGTCTATTGACACTTGATGTTAGCTGTGAGCATGCCCCCAGAGCTTGTCTGAATGCCTTCCTCTCTCATACCCATCTACCAAAATGCTACACAACCTCCAACACATCATCCCACTTCCTTTTAAATAACTGGAAGTCTCAAAGATCCTGCCAAATGCAAAACTCCCTAATGAGGAGAGTGGCCCACGTGTGTGCGCTTTCGGAAAAATGTATGTTTTTAAAATACACATTTTAGAATGTATACATAGGGGAGAAGCTTCTGATCATTATACATGTCCTGGGAACATCTGATTAAACAAAGGATGGCTACAACAGTCAAAAGCAAGCATTTTTAGATGTGCTGAACAACCATTAAGAAAGCATCTTAGCTGAATTCTCTGCCCACTAGTGGATAGTGGCAAACTAGCTAAGTAGAAACTTCTTTTTTGTAAAGACTCAATGTAATAAGCAAGCAAGTAATTACGGCTCACGTTGCTATACTCTGAATAAACCTGGTTAATATCCTTTTCTTGAAGACATCACTGAAGGGAATAGCTCTCTGCCATCCATGTCACAGTGCAGTCTTGAAACAAATTGCCGGAAAACCCCAGTTATCGAGAAATGCCCCTACTTCTTTGAAAATGTATACAGATTAATCTATGAATATGCATTAGGATATTCATCTTAATCTGCTTTCTCTTAACGTTAGATAAAAATCAGAAACTTAGAAAATTCCAAAATAATAGCTAGGATTTGTTAGCCAATTATTATGTGCCAGGCCTTACATTCGTTTTACTATTGACACCCCACAACTCAAGGAGAGACGGGATGATTATCCTCATTTAATTGATAAAGAAACTGAGACCTACAACATGTGTGTATATGTGTGTGTGTGTGTGTGTGTGTGTGTGAGAGAGAGAGAGAGAGAGAGAGAGAGAGAGAGATTTCCCAAGATTACATAGCTAGTAAAATAATGGTGAAGCTGGGTTTCAAACCCAAGCAGATTTAGAGAAATAATTAAGCATACAAATTTTAAAATATTCTAGCTATGCAATAAAACAATACTAAAAAGGATGAGAGATGTGTTATCTTCAGTGGATTAAAAAAAAGGAAGACAATAAGGTATGTGAACAAATGAGTCCTAAACATGGCCCTCTGATGCAAGTAACTCCATGGCTTTGGGGACCTTGACCTTCATGCATCTAATGGAGAACTTCAAGGACAAAGCATGAAGGGCTAACAACATGCAGGACCTTATTTTTTGCTAAGTTCAGGACTCTCAGCCCTCTGGCTCTGCCTTGTCCTCAAAACCACCATGATCAGAGACTAACGAATCTAGATAACGAAGATCACTGGTCTTGCCTCGCTCACATAATCAAAGGGCTGCTGACTTACTTAGGGAACTTACTCTCTTTTCAGAAGGATCCAAGAGCAGTATGGTGTTATAAATGGGTACACTGATATTTTGACCTTGGATTTGGGTTCTGCAACTTCCTTACTGTAGAGACTTGTACGGATTTCCTAAACCTCTGGTACTTCAGATTTGACAGATTTGACAGGTATCTCAGTGCTCTTGTGAAAACTGAATAAGATTTAAGGCACCAGTCACCTAATAGAGTCCATAGTAAGTGTGTGCCATCAGTATTAAAAATCACGATCAAGTCATAAATCGTGTTTGTACTCTTTTTGCATTCAGCCTGGCCAATTCCTGCAGCCCCATGAGACACTGGTAAGTGTTTAATTAAAATCAATTTACCACATTTTTAAAATGTTCCAAACTCTGAAGTTCTTAAAGCCTGCACCTGATTATGTTTTTTCATATCTTCTGACTAGAAGTTTTGTGGTAATGCTACTCCTTTTAGTAGGATTTAACCTGCATGTTTCTTCTTTTGTATTAATACAACACGTGAAAAACAGGAATTAGACATATTATGGGTGATAAATTATCTGATTTGAACTTCTTTGTTGCTGTCATGGTAATAGTTGCCCAACTTTGTATTTCTGAAACTGTTATTGAGTGATAGATTGGAAATGATTTCTTTTTACCCTTTGGAAGAATGGGTGTGATCTTTATCCACATTTAAGCAAAAAAAAAAAAAAAGAAAAAAAAGAAAAGAAAAGAAAGAAAAATTAATACATTCACACCTGGGAAAGATGTTCAATTATTTTTATTGTGTTTCCTGAATGAACACGGTATTTCTTAATGGGACTAATATTCCAGATAGTTCAAAGAAAAAACGTAAATGTAGATAACCGACATGTGATTCTTCTCTCACTGGTGGTACTGCAGGAAGGGTGATATGGTTTAAAATACTACTATTTGGCTCAGCTTTGAAAATTATGGGGGGAAAAAAGTCACTTAGGCAATTGCCCCGGGTACTTTTCTACCAGAAGGGAGGTGTCAGGACAAGGCCGAAGTTGGGTAAATCTCTTGTATAAAGAACTATGATGTAAACCTAATGTCTTAAAAAAAGGTCAAATGGAGAGTAATGGAATGCAGACTTGGTCTATTTAAAGCTAGTTCTTATCCAAGCCTCCCTTTTCCCCACTTCCAGATCAGTGTCATGTCAATCTTAGACTGGCTAGATGTAAGAATTCACATTTACATAGGTTCTTTGGGATGGAAATCTATGGATTTGGATCTAGTCTAGCCCTTAATAGCTATTTTGTTTTTGGAACGTTCTTTATTACCTAAGTTTTCACACTTATAAAAATAGGAACACGAATATCACTTACTCTCTGAGTTCTTAGGAGAAGCTAAATGAGCTAATACACATGAATCAGAACAGTGCCTGGCACATGGTAAGCATGTCGACATACATATGTATAAGCTAAGAAATACTGGCTATTGCCTCTCTGGATCCGATGACATGACACATATATTTCAACATTACTTGCCAGTTTGGAATACTTGTGTTTTCAGTATCCAGGTTGTTGATTCTTTGAGGCATTGAAGGGAACAGATGTCACTGTCAGTTTTGCAGCTGAGAGAAGGGTACAGGGTTGTAAATGTGTACCTACAGAAAAATACACACACCTAACCATCTAAGTAACTTGTCTTATATTCAGATTCACGGATAATGGTCTGCTTGTTTTTGTCAAAGAGTAAAATAATTTGGGATACATTTCTGTCATTTTTGTATCACAGCCTCACAATTGACAAAAACTTTCAGTCTTGTGATTCATTCAAGCCCAGCGCAAGAGTTTGATGACTGTATTTGGTGTCTGCTAAAAGACCCCTATGATTTGATTAAACTACTATTTTCTAGGAATGATATTGGGATAAACCAGTGAAATACAGGAGCAAAAGGTGCCGAAATAACTCATGTGCGGGTACTGAAATAACAGGAAATTAACACCAACTGCAGCTTCTTTGAACTTGAGTTTGCCACTGGACCACTCACTGTCAGTTTTTATTCATAATGTAAACTTTTCTACTTCTATTAAATTTTATGAAGTGCTTTATAGAATAATTTAAATAAGCTGGAATGTCCTTATAGCAAGTATACATAACCTGGGAGCATAGACATATGTACATGTTTATTAACCTATACATGTGTCCAAAAATAATACCGTAAAAGGTACCACTATATTCACTGTGACCCTGACATGGCTGATTGATGAATCACTCATAGACTTTTTCTCATGAAAAGCAGATAAAGCTGTCTTACTTTGAGAAAAGTCCCCTGCAAGTAGCCTTAAAGGCTCTACCTTTTCATCACCTCCTTTATTTCACCGGTTATATGGATTATACACATTCCTTGAAATGATGCATATCTTCAGTTAGTTCCTGGTCACTCCATAATAATCAGTCTCTCTTCTGGACTTGTGTTTCAGTACTTGGTAAATGGAAGAGATCGCCTCATTATAATCTAAACGTTTCCATCTGCTTTTCTTGCATCCAGCAACACCTAAAATGGGGATAAATTTTAACCAGAATGACTTGGTCAACATTTTATTTTTGAGTTGAGGTCTCACGCTGTCACTCAGGCTGGAGTGGTCCAGTGGCATGCTGAGGACCAGCGTAGCCTCAACCTGCTGGCCTCAGGAGATCCTTCCGCCTCAGCCTTCCAAGTAGCTGGAACCACAGATGCACAACACTATGCCCACTATTTTTTTTTTATTTACTGTAGAGAAGAGGACTTGCCAAGTTGCCCAGGATGATCTCGAACCCTTGGGCTCAGGCAATCCTCTCGCCTCTGCCTCCCAAAGTACTGGGATTACTGGTGTGAGGCACCATGTCTGGCAGTCAACATTTTTATAAAGCTCATCATTCCCCTCGTTAGGTTGTTCCTTTGCAGTCAGGTGCTTTATAAGAGCAGGAGCTGAGTCTTGTGCATATTTGTATATGCAGGACCAAGAAGCCTGGTATACAGAAGGTCCTTGAGATATTATTACACTGAAATGATCAGTTATCTTGTTTTTAGACATGTATTCTACCATAAATATACTTGTGGTCTGAACTTATGTAGCCAGTTTACTTAAAGTTGTCTACTATAGCTTGCACAAAGTGTATTTGGGATAGAAGTGGACCATTTGGCAAACCACCATGAAAAAGCATTGAGAGACGATAGCTTCTTCTAAAACTTTTTTGAGAATCTACTTTCTTCATGAAAGTAAGAAGATTCTGCCTCAAAATTCCCATCAGCATGTCCAGGGTCAAAACCAAGTTTTAGAAGGATATTTAGTAATGTGGAAAATATCCATACTATATGTGTAGCTAGAAAAATAAAGCTAAGTTGGCCCCGTGCTCTCTCCCAAGACAAAGATGAAACAAGCCTTTTAATAAAGAAGTATTTCTGTTTTGTTTTGTTTTGTTTGAGTTGGAGTCTCACTCTGTCACCCAGACTGGAGTGCAGTGGCCACTCCCGGCCACTGCAGCCTCGACCTGCTGGGCTCCAGCGATCCTTCCGCCTCAGCCTTCCGAGTAGCCGGAATTACAGGCGCGTGCTACCATGCCTGGCTGATTTTTAAAATTTATTGTAGAGATGAGGTCTCGCCAAGTTGCCCAGGCGGGTCTCGAACCCGTGGGCTCAGGCAACCCACTCACCTCAGCCTCCCAAGGCGCGGGATTACAGGCTGAGCCACCGAGCCCGGCTAAGAAGTATTTCTTAATGGAGTTATTTGGGGTTTTTTTCCTCCCTTTTAGTTCATTTGAGTTCCTTGTAGATCATGGATGTAAGGTCTTTGTCAGATGCATAATTTGCAAATATTTCCTCCCATCCTGTGGATTGTCTCTTTACTCTCTTGATGGTTTCTTTTGCTGTGCAAATACTTTTCAGTTTGATGAGGTCCCACCTGTCTATCTTATCATTTGTAGCATTTGTTTGGGGGTACTTGGTCATGAATTCATTGCCTACTCCAATGTTCAGAAGGGTGGTGTTTCCTACGTTTTCTTCTAGGATTCCTATAGTTTGAGGCTTTGCATTTAGGTCCTTGATCCATTTTTGAGTTAATTTTTTTATATGGTGACAGGTAGGTGTCCAGTTTCATTCTTCTGCATGTGGCTAGTCAGTGTGTCCAGCACCGTGATGACACTCTGGGTACCTGGTCCACTACCAGGGGGAGTGAGGGCCAGCTAGAAGTCCAAACGTCACCTGCATGCCGCCTACTTATGTAGTAAATTCTCCCTTCTACCCCATGACTCTATAATAAATAAATACATCTTAAAAGAAGTTATTTCTTACAGCCCAAATCCAAAAGCTATAACTGGGTCTTCCGTAGCTCAGGTATACTTAGCAGGTTCTTGACTTGAAAGTGCCATGTTTTTTATTCAGAAGACTACTGGGCCACATGAAGTAGATTGAAGCAAAAGTATTCATTATTGCTCTGCCTAATAATGTGAAGCGGTTTTTCCAATATTAGAGGGATGACTTTGGGTAATACAGAAAACTCATTTTGACATTCTGCTTCCTCAATAGCAACAATATTAATACCATTTGTATAGTGCCCACTGTATCCTGGGCACTAGGTATATACATATTATTCAATCTGCACAATACTTCATGAGGAAAGAATTAATACTATGCCCAGCCGGGCTCGGTGGCTCAGCCTATAATCCTGCGCCTTGCGAGGCTGAGGTGAGTGGATTGCCTGAGCCCGCGGGTTCGAGACCTGCCTGGGCAACTTGGTGAGACCTCATCTCTACAATAAATCAAAAAAAAAATTAGCCAGGTGTGGTAGCATGTGCCTGTAATTCCGGCTACTTGGAAGGCTGAGGCGGAAGGATCGCCGGAGCCCAGCAGGTCGAGGCTGCGGTGGCCGGGAGCGGCCACTGCCCTCCAGTCTGGGCGACGGAGTGAGACTCCAACTCAAAAAAAAAAAAAAATACTATGCCCATTTTGCCTTTTGCATTTCCCCCACAGAGGCCTGAGTTTAGAAGGGCAAAATCGAAAACTGTAGAGTACCTAGGAAGATGAGAATGAGATTAACTTCTTTGCTGCCTCTCCCTTAAATTATGAGAAAGTCATCTTGAGTAAATGCTGTTACAAGGTCCTTCCTTTCATTGCAATTGCCTTCAGCTACCCGAACACATTAAAAAGTCAAATATTCAGGCACAGACCTGAGTTGAGATACTGTGGAGAGTAAATGGACAAAAGTATAAGGAAATTACAGTCTACCTTATATCCCCCCCTACCAGCCACCATGATTCAGGGCAGGAGGAACATTTGAAAGGGAAATTGGGACCCAGAGCTCCAGTGAAGACAGGAAGACATGAGAGGTCAACCTATGGCAAAGCTGGAATAACAGGAGAAGCGGTGACAGAACATGACTCCGACGAACGAGTGCCAGCAACAAGAAATAGCCTTCCTCGCGGCACATGTTTTAAATTAGAGTAGGTGATATTTGTCAGGGGTGGACACAAAGGCTGCCACTTGGGTTACATATTGTGCAGTGATAAAAGCAATGAAGAGAACAGTCTGATCCCAAGAGATAAGCTATGTGTGTACGTCAGCAATGATTATGGGTGAAGGGAGTGTGGGTGACTGTTGTTTGCTATTTGCGCCAGTGTGCATTTCCTAATATCATTATGATTTATGAGTACAGCATTTATAACAGAAAAAAATGCCACTAAAAAGGAATTCGAGATATGTAATCCTAGCCAAGCACAGCACTAAGTACTTTAAAGATCATCACATCTAGAAATGTACATGTTGTCTCTTAAACACCAAGGAAATTTGTGCCAAAAGTCTGTTCTACCACCTAACGGGGTTTTTTTTTTGTTTTATTTTATTTTATTTATTTTACTTTGTACAAGTTGTTTCAACTCTCCTTGTCTCACTTTCTTCATCTATAAGATGGACATAGTATTAGTTTCTCATTATATAGATTCGTAAAAAGGATTAAATTAAACAACACATGTAAAACGTTTAGACCAGACAGTAACAATTGATGAAAGTTAGCTTTTTTGTTGTTGTTGTTTAATTCTCACAATCACACTAAGGGCAATAATGAGTCATAAAAGTTTGAGTCTCTTGTCTAGGGTCACAAGGCCAGGAAAAGGTGGGATTAAGATTTGAATACTGATATAGCTGGCACCAAATTTAATGTTATATCTAGTGGTCTATTATTGCCATTGGAGAAACACTCAAAGACTCATGGCATAATTGAGTGATTCTTTGGCCATCTGATTACAATAGAAACACCCTTCCTTTTTTCCTCCCCCCCTCTTTTCCTTTTTCTCTCTTTTTTTTTTTTTTTGTTTTTGTTTTTGTTTTTTTTGAGTTGGCGTCTCACTCCGTCGCCCAGACTGGAGTGCAGTGGCCGCTCCTGGTCACCGCAGCCTTGACCTGCTGGGCTCCGGCGATCCTTCCGCCTCAGCCTTCCGAGTAGCTGGAACTACAGGCACATGCTACCATGCCTGGCTAATTTTTGATTTATTGTAGAGATGAGGTCTCGCCAAGTTGCCCAGACGGGTCTCGAACCCGCGGGCTCAGGCAATCCACTCACCTCAGCCTCCCAAAGGCGCAGGATTACAGGCTGAGCCACCGAGCCCGGCTTCCTTTTTCTCTTTCATCCTCTCTCCCTTCCTCCCTCCCTGCCTCTCTCCCTCTCTCTCTCTCTCTCTCTTTCAATATAAATATAGGAAGAGAGAGAGGGAGACACAGTTTTTCTTCTTTTCAATTCTCTAGTTCAAAGTGATGGGAATGTAAAACACGGATGATGACAACATCGCTGTTATATTAGATTAAGAGTTTTCGTTTAAAAAATACACAAAAGGCAAGTGTTCATCAAGATACTTTTTATTTCTCTCTCACATAACTGTCCAGAGGTGGCAGTGCCCAGTGCGTGAGGCATTCCTGCTAGTCTCAACACATGGCTTCCAAAGTTGCTCCAGGAACCACCACTGCTCAGCCAGCAGGAAGAGAGAGGTGAAGAAAACCCATGACAAGTACACGTAGTGAGGTAACATGAAAGTTGCACGTATCGCTTTTGCTGCCATCATATTGATCTGAAAGGCCAAACCCAGTTGCAAAAGAATACAGGAAATATAATCTGTGGTTTCTATTAATAAGTAATGAAGGGGCAAACAGACCAAGCTGGGGATAGTTTCAGGCTCCTTTATAAGGGGTGCAGCAAACATAGGTACATAATTACTAATGTCTCCGAGTCTTGTGTCAATGACTGGTAGTAGAAAGTCCTGTGACCGTTGTGGAAAGGGTCTTTCACAGATTTTGTACTGACTGTTGCTATATTTATGAAGCCAACACCTTTCTTCTACTGCAACGGATGATTTTGCTACCTTTTACAATCTTACCTATGCGAACAGTGTCTCAGAATTACAAAATGCGCAACATCGGTAGAATTGTTTTGTTTTGTTTTTAATTAAATGTACTAAGTTCAAAGTTACACCGAATGGCAGTACAGGAAATAGTTCCATGAAACATGCCAATGCCTTTATGCTTTGTGGGGTGCAGGGTGAGGACGGTGTTGAGATGTAGTGGACTCAATTATTCAGCATTCTGTGAGGATTATCCTGGCCTTGAGGGTGGTAACATCTTTTTGACAGTTTTTCCTCCTACAGAAACAAACGTGATCATTTAGTTGTTTTGTTTTGGTTACTAGGAAACTCAGAGCATATACCACAGTCTACTTTTGTAAATATATAAGGCTGGTGTGTTAAATTTTTGTCTCCCGATATTATACACAATTCTCACTCACTCTAATTTACTTAAATTTGTATATGATTTTAGAATTCACCTGTAAGAATATGTACATATAGATATATAAACAAATGCCGGAACTTTCACCATAGTATGGCCTCTTCTGAAATTCTGTTACATTCATTTACTATATAATTGCTCACAGAATTAAGCCTATCTAAAAAGAGCAATTTTCACTTGGACTTAAAACATCTTTACCCTTTAAAATGATTTTTAAACTTATTTATAAGTCTGATTATTCCCTTATAGCAAGACATGAATGTAAAACAGGGTGTTTGTTACTTGAGAGCATATTTTTAGTTTGAAAGAACTACTATCAATTTTACTCGTGCTTAATTAGGAAAAGGTAAGACTTACATATGGTACTATATCTTCAGTAGATTCGGAAACTAAAAAGGATTTTGCTTATGATAGAAAACTGAAATGCCCATAGTGACTCTAACATTGGTTTTTAATCGTGAGGGTAAAAAGATGGATCACTTTAGGGGAAACTTGTGGCCCACAATGCAAGTTTTAACACCTTTCCTGTGATTACCTACACCTCTGGCAGAAAAATCTTTTCTGACCCTATGGGTCTTTGCCACGGTTTAAGCCAATCGGGACTTTTTGGAATGGTGGATAATCAATTTAGCCTGATTAAATGCAGTTCCCATCTTAAATTATGCAAAATGTAAGGACCCACGGGTCGAAACTGAGGTAGAATTGAGACCCGTAGGCATTCTAGCAGTTAAGCCATGGAGGGCTATGGAGACCGTGCTATGGGAATGTGATTTTTAGTTGAATTGCTTTGAATAATTCTCCTTGCTTAAAAGCAAATGATGATGCATGCTGCTGAAATCCAAAGAAGAAAAATAGTTTAATGATTTAGATTATGAACATCAGTATGAAAAACCTGAAATGTAAAGCCCCTTCAGTCGATAACAGGACAGTTTTGTAAACCACTTAAGGCTGTGATAAAATCCTACTTGACTGGCCCACGAGCAGATGTGACAAGTTGAATTTATTTCCTCTCTTACCAGGAAGCTTTGCAGGAAACTCTTAACATATGGTGCTTTTCGCTTCCATCTAGAGCTATAAATGTTATTGGAAAAGGATGTTCCCAAGAGCAGTGAGTTTTTGACATCTCTGCCAAATGGAGTCCAAATGATCCGTCTGTGGTTCTGAATTCCCCGAGTTCTTAGGAGTTGGCAACCAAGGGTCTCTGATCTAAACACAGCTCACTAATTTAATTATTTTATTATAGATTTGTGGAAGCTCTTTCAGACCAATGACTTAGCATCTGTATTGTATCTAGCTATACAGGAAGCACAAGTCAGAAGGGTGTAAATATTTTGTTTCTTAACTGCTTTCATTTGAAAACTTGGAAATCATTTCACACAGAAACCAGGCACTGCAAACTTGAACACAAAAGAATATGAAATTCCAAGAAGTCAAATGGATGGAAACTTTTCTCGAGTTGAGAGCCTTTTGGATTGCATGCAGACACACCGTTTACCACTACATAGTAAGGCAGAAGTAAATGCTCACATTTATTAGCAATCATACACAAATGAAATGCTGCTCAGTAAAAATCATTGACTAGCTTGTGTATCGTTTATAAGACCCCACAAAATGCTGAGTATGCACCACAGGGCATATCCCTACTTAATGTCTTTTCGGAACATTTCATTTTAATAAATTAAAAGGACAAAATTGACGCTTTGACCATTAGAAGTCTGCTGCTAGCTGAAGCAACACTATGATTGCTAAATTGAAACTGATGGCACCATGGCGCCAACCAGTTTATATTTTCAGCACAGTGCATGATGTTGAAATGTCACTCGGTTTAAGATAGGAGATATATTAAAGTGAAAAAAAATCTGAAAGTTGACATTTTTTAAAGTTCTATCATAAGTGATTAAGTATTACATACTTGTGGACTGATTATTAAGGCATACATATAAAATGTACATGTATCTCTAACATTTTTAGCATTTTAATACTATTTTAGAACTTATCAAAATAAATTTATTCTATAGCCCCAAATATCAGAGTTTTTAGTATATTTTATAGGTTCAAGAAATATGAAATGAATCCTGAAATGTGTCCATGTGTGTGTATATATATGAGTATATGCATTATATATGTATTACTGTGTATAAATAAATACCTATCATATATGTGTGTAATGAGTTTAGATATATTTATCAAAAAAAGTACATGCATACTAACCTGCAGCTGTTAAGCTATAGTAAAAACATTTTGAAAACTTAACTGTAATTATAATTTAATAGCTGTCTTTAAAAACCTAAATCGTCATTTAAGTATTTAAACTCAAAGTAAGTCTTGGTAAATGAAAAGGAGAAGAAAAATATATAATTACCAATAGCTACGTGTTTTAAAATAGTCCGTTACAAAATTAAATAACTAATCAATATAACTAACTAGCACTACAAAATCTTTTTACAAGCAGTTTGGAAATTTTTATTTTGGCTAGTTCTCAAAATTAAAGAATCAATGAACAACTTAATATTATCAATTATGTTCACTTGGAATGAATAACCTTATTTAAATAATATTACTTTCATCTTTTCTTCATTGTCATGCATCTCTCATCAAGTTTATTTTATCATTATATTGTGAAATCAATTTCTTAATTAGCACAGCACTTCCCAGAAATTCTTAGAAAATACCTTTTTTCCATAGGTACTCACCCTATTTTGAAAATGACAACACTTAATTTTAATTACTGTGAGAATTAGAGTTGTTTTCTGAAGGGCAAGTCCCCTATAGCAATGGCAAAGAAATAAAACACAGTGCAAGATGTCATTTAACTATCATCTTGAATATGCCATTAAGCAGATAGACACCTAAACTAATACTGAGATTACCTGTCTGTGCAATATGATTCATTACTAAAATAATATAAGCCTGTAACTATAATATAATTTATTTTCAAAATTGTTTTCTTTACCTTTAAATAAAAAGGGGACTTTATTGAAAACCTACCACAGTATATACATAACTTTTCTAATCTCACTTGTTTCCCCACTTTGTGGTATTTTCCTTAGTTCTAAAACTAATGATAGGTTCTCAAAATATCCAGAAGAAAAGTAGCATGAAAAAGATTCAGTTGTTTGGTATTCATCATGCCATGATTAGATAATCAAAAATAAGTTGATGGTTGACTAAAATTGTCATGTTGCAAAAACTTGTCTTAACTCATGCAATTCTCTTGTTGAAAGGGGGAAAAATTATAAAATTGAATGTGGTTGAAACCATATTTTTTTTAAAGAACTGTTTTCTAGACTCATAAGCATTTTAGAACTAGGAGGTTTAGGATGTCATTTAACACAAAACTCCAGTTCTACAGATGAGGCAAATGAACCCAGACATTATAAAACACATAGATTTTAAGGACTGCAAGGAAATTTAAATCATGGTAGTTCTGATTGTTTCATCCAGATAGGTGTCTGGAATGGATCAAACTGCTGATAGCTGAAGCCCCTGCATTTGGCTCCTAAGAAGTTGCTCATTGGCATTGCCATGTGGATTGCAAGAGAACAGTAAGAATAAAATGTCATTGAGCTTCTATGTTAGAAGGTCAAAGATGAGCATGTCCAATACTCTCTACCAACAAGTGAGGCCCAGAGAAATAAACCAATTCCCAATTAAGTTTTATGGATCTTTCACATATTCCAATTCAATGGGAATCATTTTCCATCCAGCATACACAGAGTTCAATGGAATATAAATGTTAATTCAAGAGAAGATATTGGAACTTTATGAAAGAACAAATTTACCACTCTTTACTTCCATGAGTGTGAATAAATAACAATGACAAGTATCTTTAAGTATATAAGGTTTCCCAATCTGCTGATGAAGACTATACTTTCAATTTTCTGTAACACGCAGTGTTAGTTACCACTTTGGCTTGGCTGGTTATCTACCAGTCACTCCTCACACATTGTCTTACTCTTCCTTATCTCATGCCTCACGTTAACATTTGTCTTGCTTTCTTCTGGTCTCCCATCACGTTTCATTCATGCTAATCCCTCCAGGGCGTTCACCCTTATTGTAATAAATATTCTTTATACTAAAAGAGGTCAGCAGTGAGAGTACAACACCAAGAACTTGAAGACGTCCTTCTGAGAGTCTAATGAACACTTATTTGACTTGGTATTGGTTTGTACTATTGACATTACACAAAATAAAAAGCTGACAACACTTAAAAATGATGTTTGGCAAAAGCAGGGTTTTTTTGTTTTTGTTTTTTTACTATCCACAGTAAAGAAATAGTAGCTAAGGTAATGTGTAAGAGGAAGTCAAAGAAAGAGCGAGGACTCATTTTCTGGTTATTAAGGATAACTTACCAGATCTCATCATAGCCTAGTGAAGTCATCATTTTCTGCTTCTCGTCCTCTGAGCCTTTCTGTTCAACCAGATTATGATGCCATTTGGAAAGCTGTCTGCCTGAAGTCACTCTTTAGAATTGGCCGCCCAGCAGATTCACATACCATAGCTGTGACAGGTGGCAATCACTTCATGCACACACAAGGACAGCAACCATCTCTAGCTTTGTAGTTACTGACATATAAAGCCAGTTGAGTATAGCTTAATTTCAACCCTCTAAAAACAGTGCATGAGGAAAATCTTAAAACACTCAAGAACTGAACTGCAGAACATCAAGACAATATGTCTCTCGATCGGCATATTATGTCCAAGACTATCTCCAATTTTACCCTCCATTTTGTAGATAGGCAACTCCAGCCGAGTGGTCAAAAGAAAGCCTACATGCCAGCACAATACGTGTGGAATTTTTCACCCATTTCTGTAAACTGCTATCACTCTGACAGGTAGAGATATGCAAACTTGATTCTTGCCATGCCTTATTATCTGCCCCTAAATGAGAAGAAAACAAGAGTGGTATCAATATTGTATCTACTATTTTAACATCAGCCAAATTAGCAACATCATGCATAAATACCTTCTTTTAATTCTTGTTTTCTCTGCTTTCACTTAATTCTTAAGGTGAAGTTTTTGTACCCAAATAATCATGTCTGGAAATGAATGCTACCTCTGTTTATCAAGTACAAACTGAAATTGTATTTATAAAATTTGAGAGTATAATTAAACGTGTATTCATGTTTTGAACTAGGGTAAGCCAACTGTGTACATTAGTATATGTCCACAGGTCCCGAGCACTAAGGAAACTACTAAAGTGTTATAGACCAAAGGCAAGTAACACAACCCCAACTTTGACCCAGGGCAACAAACTTGAAGGAATTCTGGTCTTGGAGTCAGATGGCTTGCCCAGGGTTTCACCTCCTGCTTTTTATTCTCTTTTGTGGCCTAGGTAAATTATTAATCTTCTCTGATCTACAGTTTTAATATTTCCAAAAAGAAAGCGACTATGGTTCATTGTAAGGATTCAGGGATTCTTGTTTAGGAAATTAACCCCCAATTTATTTTTTTTATTTTTTATTTTATTTTATTTTTTTGAGTTGGAGTCCCACTCGATCGCCCAGACTGGAGTGCAGTGGCCACTCCCGGCCACCGCAGCTTCGACCTGCTGGGCTCCGGTGATCCTTCCGCCTCAGCCTTCCGAGTAGCCGGAATTACAGGTGCGCATAACCCCCAATTTATAAAGCTCATCTACACATTTGAAGATTGTGGCAGACAATAATTGTCAGATCTCTCAGATATACAGTCCTTGTGATTGTATTTGCAAGGGTTCATACAATATTGGTCTTAAAATAGACCAATAAACATCAAACTTTGGTTAAGGCCAACCCCATCCCATATCTTTTGACCCTCGTGTTATCTGTTTTGTTTCTCTTCTAACACAATCTGAATCAAAGCTACAATAAACTCTGAGAACACACTCCTATCATTAGAAGTCTCTCATCTCTTCACTTCTAATGAAATGTGTCTCTCAGTCTCATTATTTCCCCTCCCCTGTTGTCCCTTGGCAGCACGCTATTGTCTCAGTTCATCAGCCCCTCTTCCGGCCTCATTTGCTTGCCTAACCAGCCTTGACACTAGGGTCAGCCATTTTATTAGATTTTCACACTCTCTTGCCCCAGAGCTGCCATTCCAATCCCCAAGAATGGGTAAATACCATCATCTGCCTTCTCAGCTCTCAGTCCCAAGCTGCCAAACACTGCTGAAGAAAGTCACAAAGCCAGGTTGACTGGTTCCACTACAGTTCCTAGCCATCTAAAGTCAGCTGGGCCCTCGTTGCCGCGTGACAGTACTTGTTCTCATCAATGATTTACAGCCTTTTGTATTCCCCACAGTGTCAGTTCCAAGATTTCTTCCCACCCTCAGTTTCTTATTATGTGTTATGATCTCCCAGTTCCTAGAGAAAGTCAAGGCCAGTGCTGGGTGCTTTCTGTTTTCTTTTCTCCATGTAAAAGCTTGACTTTTGGCTGGGCTCGGTGGCTCAGCCTGTAATCCCAGAGCTTTGGGAGGCCGAGGTGACTGAATTGCCTAAGCCTGCGGGTTCGAGATCCGCCTGGGCAACTTGGCGAGACCTCATCTCTACAATAAATAAAAAAATTAGCCGGTTGTGGTAGCACGCGCCTGTATTTCCAGCTACTTGCAAGGCGGAGGCAGAAGGATCGCCAGAGCCCAGCAGGTCGAGGCTGTGGTGGCCGGGAGCGTCCATCTGGGCGATGGAGTGAGAATCCAAATCAAAAAAAAAAAAAAAAAAGCTTGACTTTCCCATCGGCTCTCAAAGGAACGTGCTCTCCTCTCTCACACTTTAGCTTGGGATGATGCTTTCCCTCTTTTTTGCTAAGACTTTATCACATTCATTGTCTACATATCCTCACAAGATTTTCTTTGACCCAAACACTCCTGGTTTTGCCTTTTTAAAAAAATTTCTTGAAAGGAAATTTTAAAATATTATTATTATTATTATTATTATTATTATTATCATTATTATTATTATTGAGTTGGAGTCTCATTCCATCGCCCAGGCTGGAGTGCAGTGGCAAGCTCACTGCTACCCCAGCGTCGTCCTGTTGGGAACAGGCAAATCCTTCCACATTAGCCTTCCAAGTAGCCGGAACTACAGGTGCGCGCTACCATGCCCGGTTAATTTTCGTTTTATTGTAGAAATGAGATCTAGCCAAGTTGCCCGGGCTTATCTTGAACCCACGGGATCAGGCAATCCACTCACCTCGGCCTCCCAAAGTGCTGGGATTACAGGTTGAGCCACCGAGCCTGGTCTTTTAAAAAAAATTGTATGTAATTTTAAAGATGCGGAGTACGATTCAGGATTACGTAGATAAGTGGTCGTCGTACAGGTAAAGTTTAGACCTCCCTTGGTCCCCACTTTGCCGTTTTTAAGATCAGGTACACTTATTGATGCTATGTATCCCCACTCCCTCCCCAGGCAGCTTCCCACTACTGCCAAAGTAGTTCATACTTATTGTGTTCACTTTTTTTAAAAATCACCTGCTCACGCCTTGTGATCTGTCTGCTCCAATAAATAACCCCAATGACAATTTTTTAACCCTCCCCATTTCTTTTCTTTGTAAAGCAATTTGTGTTACTGACACGGTGCTGTCTTAAAATTCTTCACTGAGTATGAAGGATCACGTGGTACCATATTCCCTCAGAACCACATTCCTCCAACTCACACTTCATTTTAGCGGTACCCATATGTTCCCAGACATCCAAGATGAAAACTTCAGAGCAATGCTTGCCTCTTTACTCTCCTCTCCTCCTTATGGCCAATAGTTGACACATTCCATTGTTTCCAATTCTGCAATATCTCTTGCATTTATATTCTTTCCAAAATGACTTTTTCCAGTACAAATGACACAGGTTAGTTAATACAATTTTCTTTTAACCCCTTCTCTGGCAAGTCTTTACCCTTACAATATATTTACACCCTGGAATTTTCAAGTTCTCATATCTGTCCCAATTTACTTTTTTATTCTTAGATCTCCCCACCTTTATCTGGCCAAAAGCAACTCTTTGCTCTACTCCTTATAAAACCTGGGACAACTGACCATTTGTTTCTACCCAGAGGTAGAAAGTAGCAGAGGAGACAAGATTAATCACCTTATGTAGCTTTTGTTTCTCTAGACCCAATATTGCTGCTACATATGACATCTGAAGAAAAAAAAAGTACAAAGTGCTCGGTGCACAGATGTTTTCATATTGTGAAAATTCATTAAACTGTACATGCATGATATGTACTTTTCTGTATGTATAATATACCATATTTTCTGTATGGGTAATATATTTCAATAAAAATATGTGTATGATATCCTTTTCTGTATATATCATCTCATTCAATAATTTTTTTAAAACAGTCACAAAGAGGCAAAAAATAAGTCACAAAGAGGAAAAGATGGCAATGTATAGTCTAAGCAATGGGTTTAGTAGAAGAAAAGCTAAACAAAAAACAAAGCAAGAAAATTTTGTCAAGTTCCTTGAGTTCTTTAAAACGTCTCATGCCCAAAAAAGCAACAGAATCGCCAGGATACCAGGATTACCCATATTCTAGAGGAAACTCAACATTGGCCATGGCTTATGATAGCACTTCAGATAAGACAGGTAGGAAGACATTTACAATTGCAAGTATATTGAATTTATCATATTATATGTTTCCAAAAGTCATTAAATGACTCAAGAAAGTAATGTATCTGATGTTGCTGATACATCAAGTTGCTGATACATTTATGCTCTTCATTTAGAAATGGAATAACAGCATCCTTCCTGAGTTGTTAATAATAATAATAATAATAAAATGCTTCAGGGTTATCATCTAAGTAGTGTAACTACCTTGAAGAAATGAGAGAATAAGAAAGTATATATATGTCATTTGAATAACACAACATTGGAAGCAATGCACGTAATAAATACCTGTTATTAAGTTTTATTTGAAAAACAAGGAGGCTAAACCAGATACCCTCCTGTCAATCTAACTTTTCTAAACTTTTTGTGACACCATTACCAGGATACCCCTCTTCATAATAGTGGTCCTTACTCACAAGTCCTGAGAAAATATTAAAAGGTGAGACAGCTGGTCTCGTTTGTCGAATCCTAGTAAAGTCATAGTCTCAGTAGATATGCTGGGAGCTAAAATTTGGTCATTATTTAGCCTATCTCAAAAAAATAAACTATTCCTCATTTCAGCATCTTCAATTCAGTGTGTGACTTTGGTCATTGCTTCCATTTCAGAAATTTTTTTCTAGGGGACCTTTTTAAAAATTTTTCCTTTGGGTTTTTTATTTTTACTGTATTTATTTATTTATTTTTGAGTTGGAGTCTCAATCTGTTGCCCAGACCGGACTGCAGTGCCATGCTCATGGCCACCGCAACCTCGATCTGCTGGGCTCAGGTGATTCTTCTGCCTCAGCCTTCCCAGTAGCTGGAACCACAGGTATGTACTACCACGCCCAGCTAATTTTTTGGATTTATGGTAGAGACAAGGTCTCACCATGTTGCCCAGACTAGTCTCAAACCCCTGTGCTCAGGAAATCCTTTCACCTCTGCCTCCCAGGGTGCTGGGATTACAGGTGTGAGTCACCACGCCCGGCATATAAATTTCTCCTTTGCTTTTACTGTATTGTATAACATTCATTTCACCTTCCTGTTGCTAGAGTAAATAAAAACTAAAATTGCATTAAATGGAAAATAGTCTAATGCAATACAGGTTTAGGGTGTCTGTATTAGTCCGTTTAATTTATAAGAAAATGCAAAATGAAACAGAATACACGATGTCTATTGGAGAGTATCCCGTGTATGTCACTCAGGTCTTTCAGGATGGAGGCACTCATTCTTCTCAACGCTAAGAATGTCAGCTACTGATCCTTATGGCTGAGTCTGCTCTGGCCTCACAAATATGTACAGTCTCCTTCCCAAAGGCAGCCCAAGTTCAGTCAGTTACTGATAAATTCAGGGTTTTGTGGTCTGACCCTCTTTTCTTAATCCAAGGCGACTCTAGGGGGTCATCCCAGTTTCAGAGATGCTTGTGGAATTGACTGAGGCCTCCCTTGAAATGTTTCCCTCTGGCCAATCCTGTCTAATTTCTCCTAGTATGTATCGTTCCTTATTAAAAAAAAGCAACTGCCTGCAACTCTACATTTCAGAGTCTGTTTCCCAGGCAACCTGGCTGACCATATCCACTATTATCAAATATTGGAAAATAATTGAGAAGACATTTTCATCAAATAGCTTTAAAATAAAAACAGTTTGCCTAAGTTCAAAGTCCAAAATCAGACCTGCAAATGTTCTGCAGTGATCCTCATCCAGAAGCCAGGCTCATAATAACTCAGCAAATTTCTACAAGAAGAGAGGAAATGTCGAATCTTGGTCAACCATGGAGAAAGAATCCTACTGGTTTTTACATAGCACCTAATATTAACCTCAAAGACCTGTGAATAATTAGGGAATGTGATCTTTTCATTTACAGTGGTTGACTTTTATTTTATTTTAAAGTTTTTTGTTTTTGTTTTTGTTTTTTATTCTTTTTTGAGTCAAAGTCTCACTGTCATCCAGGCTGGAGAGCAGTGGCATGCTCATGGTCACCACCGCCTCAACTTGATGGGTTCGAGTGGTCCTTCTGCCTTAGTCTTCCAAGTAGCTGAACCACAGATGCATGCCACCATGCCCAGCAGATTTTTCCTTGATTGTAGAGATAAGGACTCACCAAGTTGCCCAGGCTGTACTCCTAACCTGTGGGCTCAGGCAATCCTCTCATCAGTGCTTCCCAAAGTGCTGGGATTATAGGTATGAGCCACCGCACCCGGTCTAAGTGGTTGACTTTAAGTTCCCCTGTGGATAAAGTGTCTCTGTAACCCCACAAACTCCATGGCGGGTGATGTGTTCACAGGCATGTGACATGCCTTGGAATCCCATAGTGCCCAAAGGAACATGGGTAAGCAAAGTGTCCAGCAAATGTGATAGCTTTTTAAAAATCTTCTGGACATTTGTATCTATGCACACCTGGTGAGATGACTAACTTTCTGTTTTCCAGACACCTGCTTAGCCATGGGCTAAGGTACAAACAGTCAGTGCCTGTATCAAAAAGATAAAGTGTCAGTGAGAAAACAATCCAACCAGTTAATATAACTCCTCTTACCAATACTAGGGGTGCCAAAAAGACTATACACATTTTAAGAGATGTTCACCATAATCAGAAGTGTCTGGATGCTGATGGTAACCACTTTGAGGACCTCTTATAATTGCAGAAGTTAAACATGACTTACATTCATTCATCTTATTGACTATTATGATTTTAATACAATTTTTTCCTTTCTTTTTTCCTTTCTTAAAATACTTTTTTTTGGCATCCTCTGTATATAGTTACACAGGAAAGACACTAGCTCAACAAAAAAACTACTTGAGAATAATAGTCCAATAATATATCTCAGAGAACCATGAGACATAAAGTAAATGTCTAAGCTGGCAGTTGTCAGACTTTTTGGTCTAAGGTATCCTTCACTCTTAAAATGTATGAAGGGATCCAAAGAGCTTTTGTTGTGTGAATTATACATAGCAATATTTATCATATTGGAGATAAAAACTAAGAAATTTTTTATTTACTTATTATAAATTTCAGTAATAAAACCATAGCTGGGTAATGTAAGTCACATATTTTTCTCAAAATATTTTTGAAGATAAATTTTTTTTGGAAAGAGTGACATATCTCCTTTTACATTTAATATTTTATAATATATTGTTTTAAAATATGTAAATAAAATCTGACCTAATGCATATATGCAGCAGAAAAAAAGTGGATATTTTAATAGCTTTTTCAGATGACCGAATATGTTGTTTTGTACTATACCATAATTTTTCATATGTTGGTTTCTTAAACATTGTTAGTTGCAATGTGGAATCTGAAACCATGTTGTAAACTCTTCCTATTCTACATTAAAAATTATTTGGCTAACTTGACTTTGAATATTACCTCTTACTCATGTATAATTTTGTAACATCATACATTGGTGATTCGTAAACTATTGACTCATAGAGTAATACATATTTTCTACGTAGTCACATTTCCTTACACAATGCAAAGTTCCATTTATGAATAACCCCACCCATCTTATCAGAAATGTGTGTAAGTATTGAGAAGTTGTCTAAATTCCACTGTTTTTCAAATTCCAATTTTTCCTTGAAAACTCAGACTTTATCATTGCCAACAAATATTGTATGATTTCCTTGCAGTGACAAGTTCGTCTAGTTTGTCTTTGAGAAAAACATCTGCCAAATAAACAGGTCTGTCTACCAATCGTTCTTTTAAGTAAAAACGATGTTCTGTGAAAAGTGCGTCTGGTTCAGTTCACAGCTCTACCTCCACAAGGGCTTTTCCTTGAGACAACTATCATGCTTCCATGGGAAGCAGAATTTCTTTTGCGTGTTTCTCATTTTGCCACGCTAAAAATTGAAAGAAGGCATGATAAAGAGCAGAGGTTGAATGAAGTTAATAATTCTTACTGCTGCATCAACATTTTTGAGTAAAATCAGCACTGCTTTTTACAGCAAATACCTACTGATGAAGACTATGATGAGTGCTATTATCGTTTGGTGCCACTGTCTTAGCTCTTGCTAGGGCACCAGCAATTTATTTTTTTAATTTTTTTTAGTCTAAAGATGTGGGATACAATTCAGAAATAAGTATACAAGTGGTCATCACACAGGTAAAGTTTGGGCCTCCGTTTGGTCCCCACTTCGCCTGATTTGAGATCAGGTACTCTTACTGATATTATGTGCCTACCACCCTCCCCAGGCATTGCCCCGCTTCTGCCAATCCTTTTCTTATTGTATTATAGTAAGAACATGCGGTACTCAGTTCTCTGTTTCTGTGATAGATACATACTGAGTATGATGACTCTAAATCCATCCAAGTTGCTGTGAAGTCCATATTCTTTTTTATGGTTGCATAATAGTCCATCTTGTATATGTACCACATTTTTTTATCCAGTCCAGTTGGCACCAACAATTTTATCCTCTGCTGCTTTTACATCATCAGTGCAAAAATTATTACAGTAGAAACAAGTATTTATATAAAAATAGTTTTGACCCTGCAGATGCCTGAAAATATCTCAGCTATGCCCAGGGGGTTTGTGGACCACGTTCTGAGACCTACTGCTCTGGACCAGAACTAGCCCGAGAGCAAAAACCAATCTTGAGGCTGAATATTGGGCACAATTAGAATTTCCTATCTCACTAGGGGAATTGAGAAAGTAGACTTTCCTCTTCTCTCCCTGTTTCCATCACAAAGACAAATCTGAGGTTGAAAGTAGAGACCCAAGAAAAACGAGTTTAATGATTATAAAAATTGATTTCTCCCCGAGGCTGCAGCCTTCCAAACGATGCCTATTAAGCCTGTTTTCATGGCTCTCTTTTGAAAATAAAAATGGCTGACTAAACTTCGTGGCTGACTGAGTCCCGCTCAACTCCCTGACTCTAAGGCCTAGCTAATGCCTCTGGTGTTGTGGTCTTAAGTACCTTGAGGAAAAGCAATTTTATCCGTTCCCTTCGTGGAGTGATTCTGTGTAGAGACCCATTTTTGTTTTTGTTTTTGTTTTTCCCTGCCCCAAAATATTTCCTTATATCAAACAGAAATCTAAGGCTGTAGTAGAGATTTCTCTCCTTTCTCTCTCGTTGGATCCACGTGGAACAGTCGGCATGCTCATTATAATAGCCAGGCATGTATTTAAACAGATTACAAGTCACCCTTCAGCCCTCTTGCTCCTTCGGGCTAAACAATCGCAGTTATTAACCTTTCCTCTCAGCCCTCATTGTCCCACACTTTTATCACTAGGTTGCTCTTTGTTGGACTCTCTCCAGCTTTGCCACATTCCTCTTCAAGCGTTGAGAACAAAACGAGACACCATTCTTTAATAAGGTCCTCACAAGTGCCACAGAGAGGAAATATTACTTCTTGGGCTTGGCATGTCAGATTTCTGTTAATAGATCACCACGTTAGGCTTCTAAATAACAACACTGTTTTGGTGAGCTATCTTCAGCTTAGGTTTGCAATTCCTCCAGACTTTTTGTTGTAGTTGTGCTGAAGCAGACAGACACCAGCTTCAATCTCTGCATTTTGATTTTGGCTTCTGAGTGTCACATTTTTCCCTTGCCCTGTTTTTCTTTCTCCTGGTTTTTTTCTGCCAATTTCCCTAGTTTATCAAGCTCACAGTGAACTATTCCTGGCTCCCAAGATGTAAGCAATACCAACCACATAATGTCGTGCATACCCGCTCTCGATTTCACCATTCAAGACATTCATTTATTTTTTATTTTAACATTTACCAATTTTTTTTCTTATTTTAAAGATGTGGGGTACAATTCAGGATTAGGTATACAAGCAATCATCATACAGGCAAAGTTTGGACCTCTCTTTGGTCCTCATTTTGCCTGATTTGAGATCAGACACCCTTATTAGCGTTGTGTGTCCTTTCCCCTCCCTCCTCTGGCATTTTTCTGCTACAGTCAATCCCTTTCGTATAATATTATGGTCAATGTTCAGGGTCCACTGATGAGTGAGAACATGTGGTACTCAGTTCTTTGTTTCTGAGATAAATCACTGAGTATGATAGACTCTAAATCTATCCAAGTTGTTGCCAAGTCCACAATTTTGTTCTTCTTTATGGCTGTGTAATGTTCCATCATGCATATGTACCACAATTTTTTAATTCAGTCCAGTTTTGATGGGCAGTACGTTTGGTTCCATGTTTTTTGTTTTGTTTTAATAATTTTTAAATTTTATTTTAAAGTTGCGGAGTACAATTCACAATTAGATATTCAAGTGGTCATTGTACAGGCAAAGTTTGGGCCTCCCTTTGGCTCTCACTTGGCCTGGTTTGAGATTAGTTACCCTTATTGATGTTGTGTCCTCCCTACCTGCCACCCTGGCAGTATTCTACTACCGCCAATCCCTTTCTTACAGTATTATGGTAAATGTTCAGGTCCGCTTATGAGTGAGAACATGTGGTACTCTGTCCTTCCTTTCTGTGATAGAACACTGAGTATGACAAACTCTCAATCCATCCAAGTTGCTGGGAAATCCACATGATTGTCCTTCTTTATGGCTGCATAATATTCCATCGTGTATATGTACCACAGTTTTTTTGTTTGTTTGTTTGTTTTTATCCAATCCAGTTTCAATGGACAGCACTGTTGGGTCCATGGTTTTGCTATTGTGAATAGTGCTGCAATAAACATGCTTGGGCAGGTATGTTTTTTGTACAGTGATCTAAGTTCCTCTAGATATATTCCCAGAAAAAGGATTGCTAGGTCGTATGGAAGGTCAATATTCTAGTTCTTTTATGAATCACCACACTGTTTTCCATAGAGGTTAAACTAGTTTGCATTCCCACCAGCAGTGTAGAAGCATTCCCTTTCCTCGACATCCTTGCTAGCATCTGTTGTTGTTTGTTTTAAAGATGGCCTTTCTTATTGAAGTTAGGTGGGATCTCAATGTGGTTTTGATTTGCATTTCTCTGATGATTAGTGAGGCTGAGCACTTTTTCATGTGTCTGTTGTCTGCCCGTATATCTTCTTTTGAGAAGTGTCTACTCAGGTCTTTTGCCCACTTTTTAAAGGGGCTGTTAGTTTTGTTTCCTTTTGGCATGTTTGAGTTTCTTGTTGATCCCGGATGTTAGGCCTTTGCAAGACATTCATTTAAACATGCCTCTTGATTCTGGACACATTATTTTCCAGTTAGTGAGGAGAGAAGTGCAGTAGCTAACATGGGCTTCCCTTTCTACTGATTCACTACTCATAAAGTAGAGAGGTGCTCACATTCCACCAAAAATAGAAATGAGTGAACCCCAATTCTGCTATGGATTAGAAATTTGACCACTGGCAAAAAACATTAAGGTAAGATTCAGCTGCTGGGTAAGACAAAAGACAAACACAGCCGCTTATAGAAAATAAAGTTTAAAAATTAATTACTTACCTCACAATAAACCTCAGGTAAGCAGCCAGGGTAGAGATGAAGGTCAGGGCCGCAGATTCATCCAGGGACCCAGGTTTCTTCCATGCTGTTGCTCTACCATCTTCTAGAATATTGTCCTTGCCTGTATGATTCAAGTTGTGTCGTGTGACTCATGTCAAAAGAGGAAAAGATCATAGAAGTGTGCACACCCAGCATCTTAAGTCTCAGACAAACATGACGTGTGTCACTCCACTCAAGTTCCACCTGCAGGAGCCTCGTTACCAGAAATGAAGCTGAAAAGTCTAGTAACGCCATTAGGAGCAGATGGAAGGACACATTTTGGTAGATCACTGCAACTTCTGCCACTGAAAGTCTGGATTAATTTTAAAGGCAAATCTGTTGTGTCCAACATGGGCCCTGCCGGTGGTTGTGAAAGAGATCCCTTCTCCCCGTGAATGTGTTTTGTTCATGAGACTGATCACAAGCTTCATTTAAAAATCACCCTCTAGCCGGGCATGGTGGCTCATGCCTATAATCCCAGCACTTTGGGAGGCCGAGGTGAGAGGATTGCCTGAGCCTGTGGGTTCGAGACCAGCCTGGGCAACTTGGCGAGACTTCATCTCTACAATAAATAAATTTTAAAAAAAATTAGCCGGACATGGTGGTGTGTACCTGTAGTTCCAGCTACTTGGAAGATTGAGGCAGAGGGATTGCCTGAGCCCAGCAGGTCGAGGCTGCGGTGGTTGGGAGCGTGCCACTGCACTCCAGCTTGGGTGACAGAGTGAGACTCCTAGTCAAAAAAAAAATAGAAAATAAAAAAATCACCCTCCTAGGTGAATAGATGAGCCAGATCTCATCTACACACACTGTCTGCCCATGAACTCCCGCTAGTTCTGTGGCCTCTTAGGTAGAATGCCCCCATTCACTCTCTTCTCAAGCTGATTAGTTTCATAGCTTGTCCTTCTCTGAAAGCCCAACCTGATGTTCACTTAACTTGGTTTAATTTAAATGGGAATGTTGGAATGGAGCCACACAATATGATTTGTATGATTGGCACTCCCTGATGATGGTCTTACAATATATTTATTTATACCAATAACTCCTTCTTAGAGCAACTTGCTTAACAGATTTGAAACAACTAGACTTATTAGCTATGGATGATGTTCATATGGTATATAAACCTTTGTTCCTGTCTAGCAGAAAAAGTTTTGTTGCTTTTAATACCTCTTTTAATTGATTCACATCTCAACAGTCAAGCCTGATATTTCTCATGACATAACTATGTCAGTTTTTCTTAGCCCAAATCTGAGATACCTTAGTATTTACTTTATCATAAGAAAATGACCGTGTAGGTAGGTTGACACTGGTTGGTTTTGAATAGCCATAAATGATGTTTTGCTTATGAATAGGTGATTTCTGGCATGCTTTTCTGGCAGAGGAGGGTTGACCATATATAAGTAGAAATGTACACAGAAATAGCAACATCACTAAACATACTAATAGAATTCTACTACGAGCCTATAAAAACCATATTGAAGTCTTAATATTTCTTGGCTCACTTAATTCCCAGGGTATCTATGAATTAAGTATCAGTTAATTCACATCACCTATGAAAAAACTTTAAGTAGCTTGCCTAGTGACATTCAGACAGAGTAGAAAACAGAATTCAAACCCAAAGCACACACTCTTTTTCACTATGCAATATTTTCCTCTCCCCTGTTTATATTTGAGCCAGGCAACCTGGCAAGTATTCTGGTTGCATTTTCCTTAGAGTCAGAGCATAATTTGCCAAGGACAGTGCTTCCTGGTCAGTGGGCAATTATCAGGTAGAATTGACCAACCAACTAGTCATCTGGTTACAGATGGTGAAAGGCTATAGTTACTTTTTTTTTTTCATTCAGTTTCTAAACAGAGGTACTAAACTCTTAAAAGAGTTCCTCAGTTTCCAGGTGTATGGAATCCCTAAAGGTGAGCTAGGCCCTAAGATCGGGCTTAGTGTGGTGTGTCTGACATTAAAAAGAAAGCCTAGCCCCCTCTGTTTTGTGTCTGAAGGAACAATTTGGTTTTTGCTGTTTCAGTATCACCACCTGTAAAAGTAAAATCACTTCATTTTTCCTGATGCCTCTTGAGATTATCAAATACAGATAGAGGATTAAAAACTCATGGCAATGTGTTAGTATCACTCTAAAACCACCAATTCTAATCTGGTAAAAATAATAACCACCTTGGATCTGTCATCTCCCTCCTACCCCCTTCTATTTGAAATGCCCAGAACCCTTTTGGGGAATGAGCGAGAAAAATGATGAGGCTTTGAATGAGATGCCACTAAAATGATGGCTGGTTTCAATGCCATAAAATAAATACATTATGAATAATTGCCAGAAACAGAAGGCCCACATATTCACATGAGAAACATCAGCCCCACAAGAGATCAGGCTGCCGACCACCTGAAGGAACAATTGAAGAGTGCACTCCGGGAACAACTGTGCTAGAATTACTAAAAATGGATTTTTAAATCAATAGTGTATCTGGCCTATTGTTTGTGCTCTTTCTAAAATAAATGACTGCATGATTTTGTTTTGTATGCTCATTCAGCTGTTCGATTTTACTTATTCTTTATTTTTTTAATGCCCTGCTTTGACCTTCCTTCTTGACAGTGTTAAGTCACAAAACACTGGGTTACAGCAACCTTCTCGTTAACATTGACTTAGGCATATTCAAGTTCTTTCTTTTTCTATCTTCTTCTTCCCAACTGAATAGCTCACCTAATTACACAGTAAGTCACTGCTTCTATGACATAGGAAAAAACATCTTCCCGGGCTAGTCAACTGATGCTTTCATTTCACTCAGGGAAAGCTTATCAAAGGAGACAAGGAGTCCTAAATGCAACAGATATTTGATGCTAGTGGTAAGCTTATATTGTTGCCGTAGCAACCTTGTCATTAAGGATGTTTCAGCTTTTCCTATTAACCTCTATTTTCAGAGGTTTATAACTTCTTGGTAAAAATTACCTCCAGGCTAAAATTTGGCATACATGGTCTCAGACGTGCCAGGTGTCAGTGAATATATACATACATAGTATCCATTTTCTCAAAGAAAACCTGGTGAATTTCCAAATGAATTATCTCATTTCTCATAAGGTACAAATTCATTAAATTTAGTGCTAACTTGATTATTTTTAGAAGACTCTTATGGCGACGCAACTAAGCACTTGCAAGATCTAGCATTTGAGGTTGCTTCCTTTTACAAACTCACAGTTTGGCTTAGACACACTGATTTATCTCAAAAATCACTAGGAGAGTTTTGACGGGCTCAAGATCATTTTTAAACTCACCTGGGGAAAAAAATGCAGTTAAAGGTGATCACTGTATAATTTGGAATTTATATTGTGCTTTCATCAGAATACGGGAGAAAAAAGAAAGCTAGTTGGTGGTGTGGTGTAGGGGTCAGGGTTGATGGAAAAGACAGGGGCTAAGTTCTGAGCCCACCTCTTTCTCTCCCTCCTCCGCTCAGGCATGGTGAAGCTACATTTGGTATGATCCCAAGGAAGAGCCTCACAGGTTCCCAAGGACCGGAAGCCCATTCTGCCCTCTCGCCACCGTTTTAGAATTGGAAAACAACATGGTCAAGATTTCGTTTTGTTTTGTGAAAGATCATTTTTCAATACATTTTTCAACTTCCTTATCTATTCCTAATTTTGTATTTCAACAATTTTAAGCCCAAAGAATAGTTGCAAGAATAATAGAACAAACCATTTGAGAGTTGTCAACATTAGTAAACTTTAGGCCTATTTTAATATGCGCCTCCTAAGAATAAGTACATCATCCTCCCAGACAACTGCAAAACAATAATCACACCCAAGAAATTTAACAGTCATACTACTATCTAAAATAATTCTTATGCAAATTTTCTCAATGTACCTTTCTAGCTTCGTTTTTTAATCTAGAATTTAATTGAGGATCAGACATTACATTCTGTTGTCATTGCTATAGTCCCCTTGGCTACAGAATTGTTCTCTAATCTACTTTGTCTTTCATGGCATTGACTTTTATGAAGTGTTCAGGCCAATTGTATTAGGGTGCAGAATATTTCTTGATTTTTTATATATTAGATTTGGATTAAACATTTTGGGCAGGGATGCCAGTTCAGTGATATCATACCCTTCTCAGAATCACATCAAAAGGAAGCTGGTGCCTGGGTTTCCCATTACTGATGACCAATTTATTTCTTGTTTCGTAATAATTTATTTAGTCCACTTTGGGTCTTTAACATAGTGTTTTAAACCATCCCCTTAGGAATGGTCACTTATTCATTGTTTAGATTTTTATTTTGTATATTTTCTTCATGATACACAATTCTCCTAACATCATCTAGTTCCATAAATTTTTATGTGATCTTTATTTTCTTTCAAAGGGATAGATCCCTAGAAGTGAGATTTGTATATTAAATCTAAATAGATGTGGCATTATTGTTTTAGAGTCTACAACTTCTATATGAGAGAGACCTTCACATGCCCACCATTAAGAGTCTTCTTGTTTGATATTTTCTTCTTTGCCAGGTGCAATATTATCTCCCATTAATATTTCATTGCCTGTTTTGGACTACTCATGTGTTTGGAAAACTTCATATGTTTATTAGCCATTTTGATCTGTTCATCTATGAATTACCTCTTTATATCTTCAGTTTAATTTTTAACAGAATTTCCATATCTGTCTAGAGCCTTTGCAAGAGATCTTTATATATTGTAGGTACTAATCTCTGCCTTTCTTCCATGTTATAATTTCTTTAAATCTGTGTCTATAATTTTATTTATGGCTTCACTAGTCATTCAAAAAATGTTTTAAGTTTGTATGTAGTAAAATATGTCTCTCTTTTGTTTCGTAGCCTCTATATTTATGGTTTTAGAAAACATATATTCCTCCACTCCTGAATTTTATATGTAACCTAGATTATTTTGCAGAATACTTATTGTTTATTTTATATTTTTATATAGCTTTAAAATACCTATAATTTAATCTTATAGGGTGCAACATTGGGTTTAATTTGTTATCTTCTTGATACTGGCCAACAACAATTTTTTAGATAGGACAATTTATTAAATAATTGATTGTTTTCCAAATGAATAAAAAGTCTGCTCTAAACATTTTAAATCTTCATATGAACTAGAATCAATTTCTCAATTTTTTTTTCATTTCCACTGATCCATTTATTTGCTTCTTTATATGCCTATATCATGCGGATTTGAATACCTCTTCCATTTAAAGAAATCTATTCAAATTTATTGGTTGTTTCTCTGGCATCTGTTCTTAATTATTTTTGTTAGACTAGAATAAAAAGATAATTTTTAAAAAATATTGCATATACACAAAAATATTTTTACCCTAACAGGAGGATAATAGTTTATCTGTTTTTAGGACTACCAAATTGAATTTCTGGCTCTTAGAAATGTTTTCTCTTGCACCTTGCAATGTTACAGTTAAGAAACCCGATGCCAGTTTGATTCTTTTGCCTTTGTCAGAAGCTCATCTGTTCTCTCCAGAAGTAGGAAGTATGTTCTCATTATTTTTAGAATTAAAAAAAGAAAGTACCTGTATATGTCCATGCATGTGTCTTTCCTAACTTGGAACACAGCAAGCACTTTCAAACTACAAGTTCAATCCTTTCCAACTTTGATAACTTCTTCCGTGATTTATTTAATTATTGCCCACCATCCAGCTGTTCCTTTTCATCTTTATGGAACTTGATTAATCTTATGCTAGGCTCCCTGAACCTATCTTACAAGTCTAATATCTCGCTCTACCCATCCCTCTTTATGTTCTCTGTTTTTATTAAATTTTTTAAAATTTTACTTTGACAATCAAAATGTGTCCCACTTACTTTTCTAGTCACTAATTCCCATCTCAGCCATGCCCACACTTTTTTTTTTTTTTGAGTCAGCATCTCACTCTGTCACCCAGGCTGGAGTACAGTGGCATGCTCATGGCCACCATAGCCTCAACCTGCTGGACTCTGGTGATCCTTTTGCATCAGCCTTCCAAGTAGCTGGGACCACGGGCACGCACCACCATGCCCAGCTATTTTTTTTTAAATCTATTGTAGAGATGAGGTTTCACTAAGTTGCCCAGGCTGATCTTGAACCTGTGGGCTCAAGCAATCCTCTCACCTCAACCTCCCAAAGTATTGGGATTATAGGCATGAGCCACCAAGCCCAGTCAATTACAGTGAGCACTTTCAACCTACAAGTTCAGTCTTTTCCTCAACTCTGATAACTTCTTCAGTGATTTATTTATTTATTGTCCATCACCCAGTTATTCTTTTTTATCTTTTCAAAACTTTGATTAATCTTATGCTAGGCTCCCTGGACCTATTTTGCAAGTCTCATATCTCACTCTACCCAACTCACTTTAGGGTCTCTGTTTTTATTAATTTTTTAAAAACTTTGCTTTGACTTTTAAAATCAAAATGTGTCCCATTTACTTTTCCTAGTCACTAGTTCACATCTCCTTTTTGTTCTTACACAAATTATTCAGGTAGCAAATCATGATGGAACTTTGATAAATCGTGATGTTAGGTCCAGTAAGTTTACATATGTCTGTGTTGGTATGAATGTGTTTACCTGAAAATGTCTACATTTGCACATTCTTAGGTGTTTAACTTTTTTCTTTGTTAGTTCATGCCTATCTCCCCCAGCATATTTTTTTTTTTAGATTGGAAAATATAGTTTATTTAGAAAGTAAATTAGAGACAGAGAAGAGAGAGGAGATCCACCACCCCAAGGTAAGGGAGGGGGCCAAAGCTAAGAAACATGGCAGCCATAGCTCAAAGAGGCATGTGGCCAGATCATAGCTTAGCAAAACAATGGACCTCCCCCAACATTTCTAAATCAATGGGCATGTGGTTTGTCTGCTCTGACTGATAATTATCTCAGATTGCAGAGCACCTAAAGATGTATGATTGCTTTTTCTTTTAGACTTATTGGTAATTCGTCTGGTTGTTATAGGATACGAATTGGTGGCATTTCCAAAAGTGAAGATAGAGAATTAGTCCTGACATGCATCAGCCATATAGTCAGAAAGGCCTCAGGTGCAAGAAGGTGTAGTCCATCCATTCAGCTGTTACCTGGCCTCCTGAAAACAGGTACCAGCCAAGTGCAGTGGCTCATACCTATAATCCCAGCACTTTGGGGGGTGGAGGTGAAAGGATTGCCTGAGCTCAGGGGTTCGAGACCAGCCTGAGCAACATGGTGAGACCACATGTCTACAAATAAAAAAATTGGCCAGGCATGATGGTGTGCAACTGTGGTTCCAGCTACTTGGAAGACTGGGGTGGAAGGATCACCTGAGCCTAGCAAGTGGAGGCTGTGGTGGCTGGTGAGCGTGCCACTGCACTCCAGCCTGGGGTGACAGAGTGAGACTCCAACTCAAAAAAGAAAGAAAGAAAGAAAGAAAACAGGTACCATGAACATTGAAGTAAAACAAAATTTGAACTTATCCTAAGAAGGCTTTACCCTCTGTGGGTCAGGTTATTCCAACAATACAGTACTTTGTAATTTTTACCTTGTACCTCTCTGATGTAGGTTTAGGTACTTACCAACTCAAAAAAGAACAAAGCCCCATAAAAATCCTCTTTTGGCACTACAGTGGATTCTAGAAAAGGCAGGTATATTAGGATCAGTTGCAGGGCTGTGGAGTGGGGGCTGGGGCATGGGATGTAAGAGTGGTGGGTAGAGCAAGACAACCATATTCCGGTTACCAACTTTGCTGGATTCTTTGTATCTACTTTTTCTGCAATGACTTTTACTTTTAATTCTACTCATGTTTTTTACCTTAAAATTTTACAGATAGGCGGTTACATTGGTCAGTGGGATGCATATACATATTTTTCACTTTCTTTTGTGAACGTGAAGATTTTTGAGACTTTCTCAACCCTCCCCCTTCACAAACACCTTCCCAATATTTGTTTCTCATTTGAAATTTTGAACTCCTCGTCTTTAAGGTCCCCCGCCCCCGAATTTTAAAGGAAAACTGTTAGCAAGCTTAATCAGACTCCAAACAATATTAAAATTTATTTCAATATAGTTAACAGATATTATTGCCCCACCTGTCAGTTATTTTCAGCCCCAGGGGTCTCATTATCATTTGATTCGTATTTCATCATTGTGTAACAGATCTAGCAGTTTCATAGTTTACGCTGAAAGGAACACAAACTGGATGACATAGTTTTAAGGAATGGCTTTCTTGCCTTCATAAATGAAGGGCAAATTGGCTGAAAATACAATCGTTGGGTCCAAATGTTTTTCTTTGGGACACTGCGGTTGCAACCCCATCTTTTTCATCCTTTAAGGCTGCACCGACACGGAAGCATGACTGATTTTGCTTTTCTTGTACTGAAACTACTTTTTCACCTCTTAGATGCTTGCAGAATTCTCCGTCTTTGAAGTTTCCAACTTCATTAGGTCAGTTCTAAGTATGGTTTTATTTTTAAGTTTGTCTGGAAGATGAAATGTGCTCTTGGTTGTCGGAAAAAAATAATCTTTAGAATTGAGAATCATTTCTTTCAATTTTTCTTCTTGCTGCATCAATTTTGTTCCTTCTTCTTAAGTGTTTATTATTCATAGTTCAAACTTCCAGAAACTGACCTTGTTGCATTTACATCTTTTTTCCATTTTTCCCCTTTTTCCGATTATTCTCATTGAATTCTGTGAATTCGTCCTAAATTCTACTCACAGCTTTTATTTTCTGGCATGTACAATTGGCCGGAAAGCAATGTTGTTTACCATCACCATGTAGTTCTTTTGATGGCTTTTTTGTCTGCTGAATGTAGATTCTTTTGTTGCAGAGGGTTTTAAATTAGCCTAACACTGACATTCAGAGTATATGATGGAGCATTGTGGTCTAAAGCCTCAGAATGTCTGCCTTTCTATCCTTGAATCTTCAGCCTGATAGCTGAAGCTCCATGTTGGTCCATGAAATAATCTCAGGACTGGAGTCCAGAAACACTGAGACAGTGAGATCCAGGAACCTGTATCTCTGAGGATTTGGTGGAAAGGAGTTGCTCTGCCAGCTGCAACCTGCTTGTTTCTGAATTTTCTGTAAGTTTAAGGGTATTTCTTTTTTGTTTAAGCTGCTGTTACTTTTGGCTCCTTTTAAACACCTCTTTAAATGGGGATCATAGCGTGAGGCTGCCCAAGTATAAAGCACTATTGCTTAACTCATTTTGTGACCTTTAGGCAAATGACATCGTATTCCTGTGCCTCAGTTTACTCATCCATAAAAAGGGAATAGTAATAGTATGTGTTTCATGGTTTGTTGGGATTTAATAAATTGCTAAGTAAAGCTTCTGGAGCAGTGAGATCACTATAAAAGTGTCTCTCATTCATTTTAGGTTTAACACAGAACTTAATCCGTGGTGTGTGAGACAAAATTATTACAGAAAAACTGCCACAATGGCTGTTTCTTTGCTGTGTATATTTGCAAAAGACTTTTCTTATCATAAGACCCAGATTCTGGTGTGTTGGAATAGTCTACAGTGGCAAAAAATCTGGGTCGTATCTCTACTAACGTTCAAAGTCTGCAAAGGAGAGTATGGCTGGTGTACTTCTGCACCATCCCTTGCCCTGATATTATCTCCAGTTCTCCTTTATTTACAGTAGTAATATGACTGGGCTCAGAAACTGGTTGTGTGAGCAGTTTTCACATAGATGGTGGGATAACAGTGAGGTCCATGGCCTCTCCTTTCACAAATAAAGAACCCAAACTCAACAAGACTGACCTCCCAAATGGCATAGCTACCGAATGCTAGAGCCAGGATCAGAACTCCAGAAAAAACTATGGTCAGAACTCTGGCCAGGGACATGACTAGTCTGAGGGTAGAAATTGGACGTGAATATAAAAATTCTCTTTGTAGGCCAGGCACTGGTGGTCCACACCTATGATGCCAGTTTGGGAGGCCAAGACAAGAGGTCAGGCATTCAAACTACCTGAGCAACATACAGAGGATACCAAAAAAAAAAAAGTATACACATTTAAGAAAAAAAAACTGTATTAAAATTGTAATACTCAATATATACCAATAACAAAGGATGAATACAAGTCACATTTGACTTCTGCCATTACAAAAGGTGCTCAGAGTGGTTACCATCAGCATCCAGATACTTCAGATTATGGGATTACAGCAAACATCTCTTAACATCTCTTAAAATGTGTATACATTTTTTTTGGCAGACCCAGTAGTGAGACCTCATCTCTACCAAAAAAAAAAAAAAAAAAAAAATTAGCTGGTGGTGGCACACACCTATAGGCCCAGTTACTTGGGAGGCTGAGGCATAAGGCTCATCTGAGCCCCAGAAGTCAAGACTGTAGTGAGCCATGATTGTCAGAATGATATCACTGAACTCCAGCCTAGATGACAAAGTCAGATCCTCACTAAAACAAATAAACAAACAAGCAAAAAAAAACATTCCCTTTGTAAGGCAACATATCACAAGGTCACTCTGTATAGTTATGCAGTTTCTGTACTGCATGACTCTTCTGGGGGTCCTATTCACAGACTACAGTGTGAACTTAATACATTTTATTCCTTCCCAATTAAAAAAAAACACACATGAGATTAGCAAGTGCCATTTGTTGATTCCTGGTTTGTCTGACTCTGAAATCTATGCTTTTTATATCATGCTATGCTACTTAGTCCTTGATTTTCTCATTTGAATGTAAGTGTGCGGTCTCTAATAACTGGTATGTGCTCAAGAAAAAGTTTTTAATTACGCGACTGGATTAAAGACTAGGTGTGATCTGTATTAAGGCATTCGAATTCCAGAAAAAGAATATTTCCCAGGAATTATGCTAGATACTTTAGAGAAAGTGTTTCATTTAATTCTTGCAACAAGTCTGAAGAGGAGGCCATTTTGCAGACTTTACAGATGAGGTGAAGAGGTGCAGAGGTGGTCAGCAAGTAAGTGGTTGTATTGGGGTTCAAATCTAGGTCAGAACCCAACGTTTGTGTACACTTCAGATGAACGAAAAGGGAATATAACCAAGTGTACCACCCATACTTGTGTTTATGCGGAAGGAATTAAAACATTTTTCAATAGCTAAAGTGGTTTCTGCAGTTCCATTTATTGATTTCCTCAATATCCTGGCTGGGATTGCGGGTTTTATGCTATGGTATAAAGAACAACAGCTATGGAACTGGGATCTAAGCTCCCACCTCCAAATGTTCTATACACCATATCTTCAGCCTACTTATGAAGACGAAAACATAGATCACAGCTGCAAATGGTTCAGGAATGTTGGGAATCTTGAAGTTTAGAAATTAAGTTAAAAATACAACAAACATAATCTGTTCATTAATAAACATAACCTGCTTATTAATAAACAATTCTGTTGGCCATGCACGGTGGCTCATCTCTGTAATCCCAGCACTTTGGGAGGCAGAGGCAAGAGGATTGCCTGAGCCCACGGGTTCAAGACCTGGGCAACATGGCAAGAACTTGTCTCTACAATATATCAGAAAATTAGCTGGTGTGATGGCGCATGCCTGTGGTTTCAGCTACTTGGAAGACTGAGGCGGCAGGATCACCTGAACCCAGCAAGTTGAGGCTGTGGTTGGCAGCCATGAACATGCTACTGCACTCCAGCCTGGGTGACAGAGTGAGACTCCAACTCAAAAAAAAAAAAAGAAAGAAAGAAACAATTATGTTAATAAATTTGGTAACAGCATTTTTCAGATACTCTTGCATGTAAAAGGCAATGTGATATTACTAAATGATCCCTACAAATCTCTGATTTCCTGTATTCAATCTCAGTTCTATTAATTTAATAACCAACTAATGTTGAGCAAGTTGTTTAATCTCTCAGAGTCTTAGCAACTTCCTCATTTATAAAATGAAGAAGATAACAGAATGTGTTACACTAATATACAGCATTTATCTTCATGTATCTGCTGGCTGCTGTAGTCTGTATCAGTTCCTATTTCTATGTCTCGTCCTTTCTACACAGACTAACTTGCTTACCTTTAAAAGGCAGCAGCTTCCTTGAAGTTGAAGGATCATACCTAATAAGATTTTCTTATTTGGTAGAAGAGAATGAGGAGGAGAGTTTTAGAAATGATGCTGCTTATTTCTGAAAGAACATTCATACAGCCCAGAAATCTCCCTTCTGGGACTATACCTGGAGGAACTCAACTCATTCTACAAAAAAGATCCCTGAACACACGTTTATTGGAGCACTATTCAAATAGCAAAAACATGGAACCAACCATGCTGCCCATCAAAACTGGACTGGATTTTAAAAATGTGGTACATGTACATGATGGAATATTATGCAGCCATAAAGAAGGACAAGATGATAGACTTTGCAGCAACTTGGATGAATTTGGAGTCTATGATACTCAGTGATCTATCACAGAAACAAAGAACTGAGTACCACATGTTCTCACTCATAAGTGGACCCCGGACACCTATCATAATACTACAGAAAGAGGGATTGGCAGTAGCAGGATACTGCCAGCGATGGGGAACACATAACATCAGTAAGGGTACCTGATCCTAATCCAGGTGAAATAAGGTCCAATGGGAGGTCCAAGACTTCACCTGTACCTAAGTCACTTATGTATGCAAACCTAACTAGTACCCCACAAAATTTAAAGTTAAATTACATTTTAAAAAATGATGCCACTTATGCTCTCCCCTAATTTCTTTTCTTTACTATCAGATAGAAAAATAATTCTTGAATGTGCTCTGTTATTTATTTTGATTCATTTTGAGTAACACTGTAATGGGAAATTGAATGATTCTATATTCAATACCTTCCCTAGAATGTATTAGGAGAACTATAAGAATGCACAGAACTCATTGTGATTGTGTCCCTTATACAACCCAACTGACTTCATGTACATGTATGGTTTTGTATCTGAATTATTTTAATATTTTCAAGACACTAGTTTTCAAATCAGCTTTTCTTGCCACCTACCTCAGACTATGTCTGAGGTTGGAAAAAAGAACTCCATGCATAAAAACCAATGCAATTAACTTTTTAAAAGGAATGCTGATGATTTATCTCATAGGAATATGAGCCTAATTGATTTGGTAAGGTTTGGGCTAAGAGGATGGAGAGTAATTCTTGCTGTCTCATTCTCCACAAATCATCTAAATCTGTTGCTGTGGTCTCAATGCTTGTATCACCCCCAAACACCTATGTTGAAATTCTAGCCTCCAAGGCAATAGTGAAAGAAGGTGGGGCCCTTGGGGAGGTGATTAAGTTATGGTGGTAGAGCCCTTATGAATGTCATTAGAGCTCTTATAAAATAGGCCCGATTGAACTCATTCAACTCTTCCAGCATGTGAGGGCATAGCAAGAAAGTGCCAGCCATCTTTGTGCCAGGGAATGAGCCTGCATGAGACACCAAATCTTTCTGGCACTTGGATCCTGAACTTCACAGCCTCTAGAACATTAAGAAATGAGTGTTTGTTGTGTATAAGCCACCCAGTATTTTGTCACAGCAGTTCAAATGGACTAAGATGAAAACTCATACTAAGGAGTGAGGATTCTGCTTTAATAAATACCTAAAAATGTGGAAGCAATTTTTGAACTGGTGAATGGGTAGGGGCTGGAGGAATTTTCCATCTTTGCATGCTAGCATAGGCTGATATTACCATGGACCGATAACAGGGGAAGATGCACAGAGGACTCAGAAGGAGAGGAGAGGCTACATATAAAGGCTCCATCTTCTCAGAAAATATCTAAGTGGTCATGAATACCACGCTGATAGAGATACAGACAATAAGAGTCATTCTGATGCGGTCTTAGACAGAAATGAGGAACATATTATTGAAAACAAGAGAAAAGGTGTTCCTTATTATAAAATGTCAAAGAAGTTAACTGCATTGTGTTTTCACATCTTAGTTTATACAGAAAGTAGAACTTGTAAGTGATGAAATAGATATCTGGCTGAAGAAATTTCTAAGCAAATCATTGAAGGTATGGCTTGGCTTCTCTTGAACACAGTAAAGTGCGAGAAGAGAGAATTTCTTGACCAAATTTTTAATCAAAAGAGAAGCAGAACTTAAATATTTGAGAAATTCCCAGCTTATCCATATTCTTAAAAATGAGAAAGCAGGTTGTGGAGAGAACAATCAACCATTTGCTAAGGAAATTAGTGTGGACAGAGCCAGGTGCTATTCACCAAGAAAATGGAAAAATGGCCCCAAAACCATTTTGGAGATGACCAGGTTGCCACTCCCATCACAGACCAAGAGTGCATGGGCTTGGGGAGCAGAATGACATCAAAGGAGGGGCCGTGAGTGTTCTCAAGACCTTAGTTCTCGATGCCCTGCACACCTCAGGGCTCTGTACACTGGACTCCATCATGGCTTGGCTGGCCCAGGTGTGATTCTAATGAGCTTTGGTATAGTGTGAGTTACTCCCAGCAAAGCTACAGAAGCATGGCTGCCTCCACCTAGAGTTCAAAGGCCCCAGAGAGCCACCAAGTCCAGGTATAAAAACAACTTTGGGAGTGGAGTAGCCCCTAGATTCCAGACAAGTAGATTCATAGATGTATGATTTCAGCCCAGGAGAGCCCCAGGCTTATGACTCAGCTACAGAGCTGCAAAAGAGGTGAGATCACCGCAAAGAACTGCCATGGGGGTGGAGCCACCCATGGCAAAGCCACCACCCCAGTGGGTCTGGCAGGCAGTAGGCCCTCTGTCTATCCCAGTAGGCCCAGAGATCATATCTTCAAGTCAAAGATTATTCTTGTCCCTTAAGGTTTTGCTCAGGACCTGTCACCTCTTCCTTCTCTCCCATTTTCCTCTTTTGGAATGAGAATGTCTATCCTATGTCTATCTCTCCATTATATTTTGGAAGCACATAACATGTTTGACTTCACAGGTTCACAGCTGAACAGCAATTTGTCTCAGAATAAAGGGTGTCTTGAGCCTTACTCATCTTTATTTAGATGAGATGCGGGGCTTTAGATTTTTAAATTGATGCTAGAATGTGTTGGGACTTTTGAGGTTATTGGGATCATCTGAATGTTTATGTCCTCCCAAAACTTGTATGCTTAAATTCTTTTTATTTTATTTTTTATTTGGAGTCTCACTCTGTCACCAAGGCTGCCGGAGTGTAGTGGCTTACTCACGACCACCCCAGCATCCACCTGCTGGGCTCCAGTGATCCTTCTGCCTCAGCCTTCCAAGTAGCCAGAATTACAGGCACATGCTACCACTCCCAGCTAATTTCTTATTTACTGTAGAGGCGAGGGCTCGCCAAGTTGCCCAGGCAATCCACTCTCCTTGGCCTCCCAAAGTGCTGGGATTACAGGCTGAGCCACCAAGCCCAGCCTGTATGTTTAAATTCTAACCCCCAAGATGAGAGTATTAAAAGGTGGAGCCTTTTGGGAGGTGGTTAAGTCATGGGAGCAGAGCTCTTATGAAAGGTACTAGTGCCTTTATAACATAGGCTCACGGGAAAGTATTAGCCTTTTCTACAATGTGAGGATACAGTAAGAAGTCAACAGTCTACCTCCTGAGAGAGGGCCCTCCCAAGAAGTTGACTGTGCTGGCAACTTGATCTCAGATTTCCCAACCTCTATAACTGTAAGCAAGACATTTATGATGTTTATAAGCTACCATTTGATTTTTATAGCAGCCCAAACAGACTAAGATATCTATGGACAGTACCCCTAAATATGTGTATGAATACATCCCACTGGCACTCTTCCAAGTCTACACACCATCGCCACTTATATTATTAAGACAGTAGGCTCTTAATTGGCCTTGACTCCAGTCATGCCTCTCTTCAATCAGGACAATATTTCTAGAACACAAATATGATTGCACCACCCTATTCCAGCGGTTCTCCATAACCTTCAGGATCAAACACACCTTAGCATGATAAACTTCTTTATAGTCTATGATTTTCTTTCTGGCTTCCTTTCTAACCTTTCAATCTCTCTCCTTCCTTTTACAATCTATGCCTTGCCCCAGTGACACTAAATACTGTCCAATTCCAGTGCTTTTCATTGCCCTAAAATAATCTCATGCCTACCTTTCCCCTTGAGCTGTGTAACATCTACTTCTCAAGAGCGATTTCATTTATATGCTACTTCCCTTGGGACGATTTCCAAGTTTCCTAGGCTAGTTAATTATCTATTTTTATGCAACATGTATATACCTACTTTGTATTGCTTATTTATTTCTCTGTCTACCCATAAAACTATAAGTCCTAAGTCATGTCTCTCTAGGGGCTGTATCTCCAGCCCCTGGAATCACGCTCAGTAGGTATTTATGACTTGTCCTCCAGCTCTCTTCAACCCCCTTAAAACTTTGCCCTGCATCCTGGAGACTGACCCACATGGACTATATCAATGGGCCCCTTTGCTATGACTGTCAGCTGCTAAAGAGAGGTCCTGGTGTGAGATGCAAAAGAGAATGAGGATGGGGGTAGGGGTCTATCCCCTGCCTGGTCACCTTGGGTTCTCTGTGTCCCTCCACTAAGGACTGTAGCTCATCCCAGTTCTCCTTCTAGGATTTTTCTCATTCTCTTCTATTTCCCCTTCTGGTCTGGAGGTGGTACACAGTAAATATGTATTTAAGTAACTTTAATGGGATCATTTTGTGTGAAATGCTTTTTTTTACTCCTGATGGTCATGTTTTCTAGAGCAAAGAAAGCAAATGAGTTTCCTCATGTCTGGCTAGCCATTAATTGGCCACTACATAGAGCAATATTTTCCATACTGCTTTTGGTACTTGGGATAGTTCCCAAAATTTAAATTTTATATTTTAGTAATTATGCATTTTAATATATAGTAGGAAAACTTTAACGCGTGTATCAAAACCATGATTTCATGGATATTCTGGAGGAATAGACATTTTTCCTATAGAACACAGGTAAGTAAAACGTTGTCAATTTTTTTTTTTTTTTTTTGAGTTGGAGTCTCACTCTCGCCCAGACTGGAGTGCAGTGGCCGCTCCCGGCCTCGACCTGCTGGGCTCCGGCGATCCTTCCGCCTCAGCCTTCCAAGGAGCTGGAACTACAGGCGCGCGCTATCACACCCAGCCAATTTTTGATTTATTGTAGAGATGAGTTCTCGCCAAGTTAATGTTGTCAATTTAAAGAAAAATATTTACTTACTACTGGTAGCAATGGATATGACAAAATTATGGGCATGTTATGTGATTGTGTGGGATTTGGGAAACACCAGCAAGAAGGATTTTGAGGCTGCATCTTACTCAGTTGTGATTAATGATGTCTGCTACGGGCATCAACGGACATGAGGTGCATATGCCAGGTGAGTGTCATGTCTAGAGTCTTGCCCTTGCTTATACCTTGGCAATGCAAGAGAATTTCTAGCTCTTGTCTCAACTGTTCAATTGGAGCTGGGTATCTTAAAATAATGCTGCCAAGTTCAAGGGTAGAAGAAGATACATTTCTGCTTTTGCCGAAATCCATCTGTTCCTATTACTCTAGAAGTTGAATTTAAGCTCCTTCAACTGCCTCAGCTGACACAAAGACTTTTAAAAACATTATCTGATCCTGGCAACATAGCAAAGATCTTGAAAGAGTTATCAATGTTGTCACTGAAACTGTATGAACAGAAAAAGTACCACTTCCATCTTTGGAGTTGACACGACAACTAATGACACAGTATGTTCATAATTTTGACTCTGATGAAAAACCTTTGGATTGTTAGAATCATTATTGTAGTGGTATGGAATGTGAGAAACTTGGGCAACTAAATATTTTATAGGAACTGAATAATTAAAACCTAATTCCATGGGTATTCTCCTGGGGGGTGACTGGGTTTATGACTGTAGGCATACCATACTGGGAGTGAAACAAATTAATAGGTCCAATTCCACAGAGACAAGTTTTTATTTACTTATATATATGTATAATTTATACCCCACCTGCCTCCAAAACATGTGTTATATCAAAGAAAAAATAATAATAATGTACACTTGGTTGGCTTTAGAAGCACAGTAACAAGCTGGATTAATTAATTGTACTCAGTATTTCCATCCCATTTTGTTTGGCTATGATCACTCAAAGACTACCACAGTTTAATGAATCCTAGAGGGGACTTCCAGACAAATAAAATAGTAGTATAAAATGCTTCAAGTTAACAACAACAAAACACTGATTGGTCCAGCTAACATGTCTGCACTGATTCAGTCCACTTATTAAATCCAAACATTTGTACATAGTGAAAAGCATTCCTAGACAAACACCTTAGGAGTTCAAAGGATTAAAGTGTAATTTTTGTTTTTTGTTTTTCTGAGAGGAGAGTGAGAACGGATAGGAGTGAGTATCCACCCTAAACATCAGAAGTAGCCCCTGTTAAGTGGTTGTCCAATTTCTCATTGTAGTCTAACCTATTTGGAAGAATAAAATCAGCCACAGATGTTCTCATTTTAAAAGACATGAGCTTAGGTGCTTAATGTTCATTACTCTATGTAGAAATCCATTTCTCTCTTTGCTGTCTCTTTAGGAAATCTTTGTTTAATAATGCTCAGTAAATTAGGCCTCCATAGGCCTGGCTTTATCCCACCCTGCCAGTTTTCCTTCCCTTTCTGTACCTCTGTAAAATATCTGCTTAGAGTCTCTGATTTGAAATGTTAATTAAGGTGGGCCTGGCCTCAGGTTACAGTGTACATCCCTTTTTACATGCAAAGGGAATATGCTAACTAGGTTACTTAGAGTCTGGGGGCCAAGGGGGAGGCTTCCAGAAGACAACAAAAGTCCATGAAGAGCCGGGCACTTCTCAGCAACTCTCAAGGAAGCAATCGGTAAGACTGTTGGCTGAAATGAGTTATCTAGCATAGAGAGGCGTCTGGTGTGAATTTTGGGTCACATTTTTCTCTTTGCAATCTCTTAATGTTAAGTTTGTATCCAGCTGACATAGATCTAGTATGATTTAATCAGATAGTCAAAAAAGTCGAATATGTGAATAATCCTATCTACCGATTCCAAACAGGTAACTGGCCTTCAATCTTCTTGATTTCAAGATAATAATCTCAAGGTTTTAAGGTTTCTGAGTGGGATGTTTATTTCAAATCATCTGGGCCACCCTGAAAAGCTAGAAATGATACCTCTATTATACTGACAAAAGGGTGTCTGTATTTCTGTGTGCACTGTGACTGTGAGGGTGTGGATATGAATGTATATGTGTGGAAGTAGTGTGTATGGGCTTTTGAATGCATTCCATACACAGCTCTTCTAGCAAGCAAGATTTAGAAAGGAAAAAATCTACATTTAAAAGCAAGGACACCGTAGATGTTAACTTTACATCATGTAAGATGCAGCACAAAGAAATAAATTAATATTGTTGTGTAAAAAGTACCCTAAATTAGCCTCCAGAGATATGAATTGCAAAATAAATGCAGAAGTTACACCTTTAATTACTGTGGTGGAACCTTTGAGATTTTGAAACATTTATTTGTATAAATCACTTTCATAGTTATGATGGAAAGTATTTTCAAACTCTTTTCATTATAATGTTGTAGATGAGAAATGCTAGTTTCGTTATTCTCATACTTGAGATGTTTAAACTTTTCCCTTTTATTAGCATGAACACATTTCATCTGCAGAGCTGTAAAGGACAGTCATTCAAGCACACACACACACACACACACACACACACACAAAGTATTTAGCAAGAAACAATTTTCTCTCAGAGGTCAATCTTAACTCCCTTTTTCTTTTCCTCCCAATAAAACAGTCCTTCCTGCTTGCTTTATGCCAGGAGTTCATTGTCCTGTATTATATTCCCTCCAATGGCCATACATGATGCAGAATCATTTCGTTTTTGAATGCAGTGGTCACTCGTGTATTTTTAGCTTGCCCTTAATTCTTATAAGTTAACTAGCTGTCTCCTTCATGTAAAGTACAAATTTAACATTTAAATGAGTTAAACAATTAGTATTTGGAGCAAATGTGTGAACAATAGTGATGATGAGAGAGGGGAACTGATGCTTTTTATCCCTACTCCTCTTTTTATGAATAACCTGGCAAAATAATCAGAGATGTACGTGTGCGTGTGTAGTGGTAGTGCTGGTGGTGAGGTGAGGTAGGGCTCCCAAAGAAAGATGAAGAGCTGGAATGTTTATAACCTTGGCTGTTGACACATCACACTGATCCGCTGAAACTGCTGTTCTCAAAGAGCTGTGTAGTTTAAATACGAAATTTCAGCCCACAGTCACAAAAAAAAGAGTCCCACTTTGGCGTTTATTAAATGTTTCTTTTTAAAGAATGACAAATTAGAGCAATTTGGAGAAGTGTAAGTGATGTTTTTTGACACCCGAAGAAATGCTCACTAATTTCTAACTGAGGCTCAGAATTCTTTTCCTTGAAAGGCTTTAAAAAATATTTCATTTATACTGTATTATTTAATGAATAGCATGTTTTATGGAGCTGGCATGATCCTTTATTTCCTTTCCACTGCTGATGATGCAATGTAATACTTTCAACCAGGCTAGAGGAAATAACATTCAGTAGATTCTATTTTGTTTATGACTATCAGGAGCTTTCTCTTACTGGTTTCTAAAACCAAAGTACAGCACATTTACATTAGAGAAGATAAACCTCTACAAATTGTCCTCCACTTTATTACCTTAAAAATACCTTATTACTCCTTTGCTAGATACCTTTGGTCAATAATTCTTTCTTTGATGTATAGTAAAAGTAAGTTAGGGATGACAGTTGTCATAAACCGTGGACCTCAGCACTGCTCTCACTTTAATTTGGAAGTAACAGAAAAATCACATTTCAAAGTAGGCCACGTTACCAGAATGTGTAAGCCTCCTTTCCCCTCCCTGGTTTACACTGACTCATCGGGTTATTACTTTCCCAGTTGCTGATAATAATATAGCCAGAGTATTCCACTTCACAAAAAATATTTAAATAAAGTTTCCTCAAGCACAAATGAGATGCAGCATATTTACATTTTTATTTGATGAAGCCTGCTCCTGCTATCTTTGTTCTTAATTTGGTCTCAAAAGAATTAGCACTAAGAGGAAAAATAGTCTGTAAATATGTATGAAATCAAATATAGAGGGTAAGCTAAAAGGTATTGACTGCCAACAGAGCTTAGCTGCAGGAGGCAAAATTTTCTCCATAGTTTTCTTCTTGGCTGGAAACACATTGCCTTCTATCTAGATTATTTAATCCTCAAAATGCACATCAAAGCTTCCCATCAGGTGGCACATGTCTTTATAGGCAGTTGAATGTCAAAGATCTAGCTTAAAGATTTTTGAAAAATGTAAAAACATAATAGATCCCAGATAATAACACAGCAGTGGGGCTCCTGTCCTGTTCCTTCCAGCAAAGTACCAGCATCACAGGCTGTGGCTAATCTCTGTGGCAAAGGGAAGAGCACATTCTGCTGCCTGAGAATGTGTGACATCTGTCCAACCGCTAGAAATGAAATGCTTAAGCCGGGTTCCAGACCAATATTAGCTTGCTAACAATCCCAATCTCGCTCTACACCTGTGGCTGAGGAGTGCTCTGAGCCATAAATTCTATCCCACTCTCATGCCCAATTAGGCAGTGGAACAACTTATGCAAAAATATGTAAGAGGCATTTTCTGTCCTTCGATGTGGAGCAAGATGCCGGCTTCAACGCCAGCCGTCCCTTTTTAGGGCTCATTTTTCAATCTTTGGCAAGGACAAATTACTTATAATGATTACATCAACTCCTTTAAATGATTATATCATTGTGAGTTTAGCTTAAAAGCCCTTTAACACATTTATTTTTGCACTTCAAAAGTTGGCTTTTGTGTTAGAGAGACGGCCCGGTATATGGAAAGAGACAAGAGCCTCTATGTTAGTTAGACTATGCCATACACGAGGGACTTGTGGGTGTTTAAGGTCACATGCTAGGTGTATCAGAAGCTGCCTGAAATATTTCCACATGGGACTCGGCCTTGTATTCCTTTATAGGAAGATGTTTGGGTGAATAAGAACTATGCCTTTGTCTTCTCAGTGAAAGATGTTACAAGAGGTTGACTCGTAGACAACATTCTCATCCATACGGTTCCATCATCGTCATCCAATATCTCCCCACCTCTTAAAAGGAGCGTGTCTGGATGTTTGTTCGTATTTGAAAAAAATTCTCTGGTTTGTAGTTTGCCCACAGAATAGCCTCTTACAGGTTTTTCAGCTAGAGAAAAGAAAATTAGAATCGCTGAAGAATGCCAGCTACCAAGCACCTCCCCCCCTTAATTATGCTACCCCAAGCCCCTTACCATAATCTGCCCAGCAACAAGGCACTTCCTGCTCCCTCTGGGGAGAGATCATTATAATGTATTAATTCAAGACTCCTAGTGATCTGGGACACCACAACACCACACAACGGTTGTATTAAATGCATTATTTAAGTCTGTCAAGTATTTGGGGATGCATTTTGGCGTAAAGACACACATAAAATAAAGTTTTATTTTATTAACAATCATATGGGAGAAATAGGCCACGATGTTCCAGGTGCAATTTTAAGCACGGCTACACGTTTTGGCCAACCATCCCTTTTTCTCCCTCCCCTGTTTTTCTCACTTGGCTGTCTAATTGCATTCTAACCCTTAACCAGGAAAGGAAAACAGGTCGAATGTTTTTAAGAGCCCTTGATGTTTTGGATGCTGTGGTGGTTTATAGCACAAGTGTTTCCACAATGTTGAGTTCTTTCTCCCCCTAAATGTTATTATACAAAAGACAGAGGGAAGAAGAATGGTGAGAGGAAGGCCTGTGTCTGACTGACACCAACGTTCTCACACTGGTGGCTATTTGCATCTTCGCCCAGCTTGAAAATGTTGTCTGTTGTGCCAACACAGCTTCCTTACTTGTAAAAAACGCTTCTCTCTGTTGGAGGGCTCAGAAAGATATTCTTCCTACGAAATCCCCTTACAGAACCTCCATCCCTCTGGGGCATATTCTGCTGGTTTATGGTGGCGATGAACTGTCACCGGTTCCTCCTTGGTCTGCGAGATTGGGACCCGTAGAAATGGCTGTGACCGTCACTTTTCTCTTTGGGGATTTGCCCTTTTTTCGTTTGGGTGGAGATTGAGACTGAGCTTTGTTACAGAGAATTATCCTGTGGCAGTGGGTTGGGGAGATAAGTCTTTGTTGAGACATAAAACACATACAGACAAAAGTGTGAAAAATTGAAATGACAAGGTTGCTGGGGTGTTGTTTCTTAAGTCCGGTCAAATGTTCAGACATAGGAAGTAAGGTACTCTCTGGCTCACTGCTGTGTGCAAAAGTGAATCAATATTCCATGTTTCCAGACTGAGGGCCCTATATGATTGTATGGTAGATACAAATACCAGACATTAATACAGTGGCCTAGTCCTTACATTCTCTTAATGCCTGACTAATCACTGTCTGTTTTTTGATTTGGGTGTGATAAAGAAACAAGATGGATGCCCGTTTATAGGAAGCTGGGCAGAGGAATCAAATGAAAGCCAAGTTACTTGCTATCTGTTGTTGTAACGATTTTGTGATCTATTCTAAATGGTTAACATAATCAGCATCAGTAGGGCCTGTATAGGGAGAACAGAGATGATATTTGTTGTCTTATTATGAATGTAATGTCTGACCTGACTTTTTGTGTTTGTTGTTGGTAGCGACAATCTTCTCGTTTAATTCAAATAAGACTTTGATATCGTTAGGCCTCAGGTTTTAGATTTCTAAAGCCCACGTGAAATGGACTTAGTTGCTGCGAAGAGTGTGTTCAATACTAAGCAAAGCAAAACTATAAAAAAAGCAATCAACATCTCTACCTTAGAAAGACAGAAATATTTAGTATCTGCTTTACTAACTGGTATTTCTTTGGGGTTTTTAGGAAAAAGACCTGTTAAATAATATAATTTACCTTCTAGACATGGTTTAGAAAGTTGTGGCTTTCTAAATTATTTCTTCACTACCTATATATTACTTTGTTTTTCTTCATAAAAAACATTTGAATTCTGTTTATTGTGATTTCAAAATTCTTGTAATTCTAAATACAACTATTTTTTAGGTTAGAAATACAGTATATTTAGAAAGTAAATTAGGGAGGGATAGAGGGAGGGAGCTAAGTGCCACTATTATGTAAGTAATATGGGTGTGACATTTTTTATTTGTTCTATTTTATAAGTAGGGTTTTTATAAAAAAAAAAAGATTAAAATATAGCAACTCTTCTCCTAAAAATCTGAACTTTTGCTTTAATCCAAAAATTCAAATAAAAAACTGAGTGGAGATATGTTTAAATAAAAAAATGGGAAGCCATAAACGTTGTACAATACACTCGAACTGTTTCTTTTTCAATAACACGAATAATACAATTGTATCTAAATATTAATAAAGTTAAGTGCACACATAAACTTTCTAGTGTGAATGTGAGACAAGCAAATAAAAATAGCTGTTGGAATAAAGGTCATTGTAAAGCACATTATTGAAATAACGTTTTCAGAACATTTTAAATATTTTCCACTCTGTAATATTCCCTCGATTAAATCCATTTTAACTGGGATAACTTTTTTAAGTAAGATAAATTACATTTAAAACTGCTTTTTTTTCTTTTTCTGAAATGTGAGGTCTGAAATCAAAGATCGAGGTTCTCATGCTGACTTTGTTTTTAAGGCTAAGGCTAACTATCATCCTCTCTGGACTTGAGTTTTCTGTAACATTAGAAGACCAAAATTAGAGTTTCTAAGTGCTTTTAAAAATTCTCATAGTCTATGACTCTATTCTCTGTTTTTTCATTCTGCTTTTTGTTTTCAGTTCCAGGTAATCTTTTGCAAAAGGTGCTGTCACCTTACGTCCTACTGTAAGGGATTCTGCAACACATTAGCAGAATTTTCAGCCTCTTACTTAATCATCTAATAAAATGGCATTGCAGTGTTGCCAAATCATTTCAAATTGCTCCAAAATGAAAAGATCTATATCAATTATATTTAATGTTGGAAAACATGAGCTATTTATTTCTTTTGTGTGTGTGTGTATGTTTTAAGGATTTCCATTAATTTAGTTTTATGATATCATAATATCTATTACACAATTATGCATTGACAAAGTAACTTCTTATGACATTTAAATTGAATATTCTGTTAAAAAATTATTGCAAATCCTCATTCAAGACTCTTAAATTTTCCCGGTAAGACTTTTTGTTACATATTTTTAAATGCTATTTATTATCTGGCTATATATTATATATTTTAATTTGTATTTATCTATAGCTAGTAGAACATAAAAAAAGTGAAATAAATAAGTCAAAACAAAACAGAGAGTAAAAATCATGTGTTGGTTAAATAATACTTATTATGGAAAAATTACTCTGCTAGAAACTAGTAATACAAATGGTTTATGTTTATTATTTATTATGTCCTGGGTCTTTTCTGCACACTATTTTATTTAATTCACAAAGTAATCTTATGAGGTACTACTAACACTCCATTAAGCAGATAAATTTAACTAAACTGCAAAGAGGTTGAATGATCTCCCCAAGGTCACACAATTAGTGGGGTGCCCAGGGTACTATCCAGGGCTTGTGCTCTGACTCAGTCGTCTCTATCACAGCCTGACACAGTTTGCAAAGGGTCTGCGTTTACCTGGGTAGAGAGACACATTTCCAGCTATCTAAAATAAAATGAGTAAAGTTTTTAAATGGAGGCCTGGGCAAATTTTAGGAACTTAGAAGAAGGAGATTTTGGTGTGGTGTATTTTTTTTGGCAGGAGTGGGAGGCATTTTTTTTTTAACAAAAACTAGAAATAAATACCCACTTCCCTGAGAAAATCCCGTTGTTAGTTGAACAATAATGTTTTATCCCCCGCAATATAACTGGCAGCATTTCAAAATATGCAGACAGGACGAGGCAGTGTGGGCAGCACAGGCTAGAGTGGACGGGACTGGTTTCGCCTGCCGCCCGATTATGCCAGCAACAGCAGTTCTAGCTGTTTCTCTCATGACTTGGCAGCATTTACCAGTTCCTGGCTCGGAGGTTAAACTTAAGTTTTGCCCAGAATTTATGTCATGAGGGATAATCTGAGGATATCCCACAGTGAGGGAAACTGAGAAGATTAACATCTTCCTTTCCCCATTTCTCTCAGTTGCCTTTTCAAAGCTCTATTAGAGGACCGTAAGGTTTTGTTTCATAAACCAAAAGGTCCATTTAAGCTGTGCTTTTTATGTTTCTGGTTGGCACAATTCCTGCGGAACTTTCTTAGTCTTTTTGAGCAGTCACCCCAAATTAAATTTAAAACCGTAATTGCTCGGGGGAAGCTTCTTTTCTGTTATTTTGAGAACTCTCATGGTTCTTCCCTTTTGTTGTTTTATTACATTCAAATTAAGCAAAGAAAATAAACGTGGAGTTGTACATATGTATATTTGATTATATCCTTTTCTAGTTCTAAAACAAATGGATTTGGGGGCTATTGTGCTTCCTCTTCTTAGCCCCTGAAAGTTAATTTTCAATTTTCCCACCAGCCATTTCTTCAAGTCGTGTAAAGGCTTAGTCTGTAGTCATAGCTTATTGTTGCAGAGGAACAGTTCTAGTCTTCTGTTGTCAGGATGGAATCCAATGGGACCGTGGGCAGACACTGAAACTGTGGAGAGACAATACCCTTGGTCTCTTCACTGAAACTTACATTTAGCTGTAGCTGAGAAATCCACTTTTTTGAATGCAGAACAGTGGATACAATCTTACGGTTCCCAGAATTAATTACTGAGGGGACAGTGTGACTTCCTTTTCTTTTTCTCTTAGACTAAAAGAATGATGAAACAAACCATGTGCCAATAAAAATATGTAACATACACATTAGGACTCATACAAAATACTCACGTTTGAAATATGGCCAAGTCTCTTTTATGGTAATATATGCTTCTTGCCTCAAATATTACCTTCTTTCAGATACAGAATTATCTGAATATCACTTCTCTACATCTAAAAAGGAAAACACCTTGTCTCCCCTCTGACACATTTATTTAAATGAGAATGCATTGATTTACTTATGCAGATTGTTTGGCTCTCTATCTCTGTATTCAAGTTTACCAGAAATAGAAATATGCTAACACCGAGGCTATCACAGGTGGTATTGTAGGAAAGTTGAACTTGTGAAGAGCTGACAGGAGACAGTGTAGCTTAAGCCACTTGCATCTCATGAAATAGTTAAAAAAAAAAAGTTGCGAACTAATCAGTTCGGATTCTTTTTTAAAAACATAAAGGAAATTGTAACTAGAAAGAGTACAGAACCTCTGTGAAACTTCAAAAGGTACAGCTGGCTGGAGAATGTACAGTTCCCTGAGATTGCAGGATAAAAACCTATAAATGCACTCTCTAAAGTCTTTTCTCCTGACCTCATGCCAAGGTTAAGATAGATGATTTTTTTTATGACTTTGAAACAGAGTTAAGGTGAAAGAATTTGATGAAAACAGATGAGAAGCTGGGCCCCTTTCCATTACTCAAGGGAAGAACTGGAGCCGAGGCCAACTGCTGGCTCTCCCATCTGCGTCTCCAGAGTGTGTTGTCATTACATACTTGCACCTTTATTTAACTCCTGCAGCTCCATATGCAAATGGAAGAATTCTGACCCAAATGCAAAGGATAAAATGCCAGAGCAAGTACTGTATGAGCTTCACCTGTTTCGTTGACAGCTACCTCTTTGTCAAAGCGGCTCTGTCCTCTGTCCTCGGCCAAAATAGCTGCCAGGAAAAAAGCAGCAGAGGTTTGTGGAAAACAAAACAAAACAAAAAAACACTGCTGCTAAAAGAGGTTAGAGAATACTCTGTCACGTTCTCTGTTTGAGGCTGTGTGCGGGGTGCCACATGCACGGATACACTTTATTTCGTTCAGGATGCTGTGTTCAACAATAAGATACTTGCAAAAGAATGACGCATTTTTAATTGCGTTCTGAGCTATATTTGTCACCTTTTTTATTTATCTTCTCAGCTATTTTAGTTCTGTTCTGAAACAGTAAAAATATAACAATTTTTAAAAATAGTTCACTAGAAGGAGGGCTTAGGAATGCAAATTTTTGAGAGGATTTATATATTGGTTTAGATTCTAAATGTCTCCCTCAATAAAAGAGAACAACAATTGTCCCAAACTTCGGCTTTTAGAAATGTACCCCTTCGCCTATATAAGCTATGCTATGGTCTTCCATCTCACATGAACTTGGACATGAGAGAAGGCCACAAGGCCCCTGACAATGCGTTTCTAAAAGGATTCTGCCTGCCTGCTTTCACTCTTTTTTTCAGAAGATGGCAATTGATTGAACCTATCTCTATATTCACAAAATGTTGCCCATGTTGTTAGCCCCCAAACAAGTGACATATATTTTAAACTCTACTTTAAAAACTAGACACTGTGCTATTATGATGTGGGTTATCATAGAAAACACTCAGATGGCTAGCACAAAGACTGAAAAAGGCCAGCCCCTGTTAGAAGAGAGAAAGCAAATTAAGCCTTCGTTCTGTTCTGCTGGTAATGAGGTGGGTATGTCTTCCACATGAAGACACGTCTTAAGACACATCTTAATCAAGGAGGCAAGCCAGTGAGAAAATACACTGAAGAGACTCATGGTATAGGCACACATAATCATGTGTGTGTTGATACTTACGCAAGGAGCTCCCTTTAACCTGCCAATGATATATTTTGTTCTCAAGATTTTGTAGTTTAACCAGCAAAGAGCCCACAGTTTCCGAGGATTTGACTTTTGTTGTACGACTCATACCAAGGAGGTGACATCCCTCTCGCATTTCCTAGGGGCAGGGACCAAGAAGAAAACAGAAAAGAACAAAAGAACACAAGGAAAGCTAAAGAACTAAGCAGGTGAAGCAAATAAAGGCTGACCTAAAAAATAATTAAAAAAAAAAAAATAAGAAAATAAAAGACGAATAAAAAGAAAAATCTGGATTTAGACTACTCCGTTCAAATGAGATGGGTGATCGCAGCACTTGAGTGAACCTCAAGCCCCATGAGAGAAACGTACTGCCTGGCTTTAATTGTTAACCCTACATTACAGGAGTCTTTGTCATAAATCTAAAAGCTGTTTGACTCAAAGTGCAATCTTTGCACATGAGATTACGCAGGTTGTGATGAGCCTGGAGACTTAATTACTTCCCTGCATCAATTGAAGGGGATCCTCTAGGTCAGGCTTATGGCATATTGATGGGAAGTAAAAGAAATCTTACACAAAATTAGCCTCCAGTGTGCTGGTTTCCCAGATACCCAAGAACGCCTGATCTCTGTTCCTGCCTTTCATTATTTCTTCCTATTCACGAGTAATAGATTTACCATGGATGCTGGATGCTGAGTTGAGACGCAGGGGAGAAAAAAATGAGGAATGCAAAAAGACCGTCTCCCAGTTATTTTGCTAAAATAATTTCCTTCAAAAAAAAATCTGATCTAAGTCAGTGGCCATACTTTCTAAAGTTAGACGTTACTTTTATTTTTTCTCAAATGAGGAGGACTATATTTGCAGTTGGTTGTCGGCAGTTTTGAGTAGGCATTTTGCCTCTTCTGCTTTGTTTTGAGTTCCTTGGGGTGAGTGTGTGCGATTGCTTAATCATAAAAGTGATTGTTTAGCAAAGGCCCATTTTCTACTGTTAGTGTAGTTTTATTTCACTAACTATAGAATACGTTTGAAGGCCAAGAAATGCTTTTATGCAAAAATAATTACAAAGTTTGAAGTGCAAAACCTTAAGACAAAGGGAAGTGCTGGAAGTGAATACTGGCAGGAGAACGAATGGATTTTGATTTCACTAAGGGAAAACAGCCCAGAGTCAGTGTCTTTTGACACTGCCCTGTTTCCATCCCTCTCCCTCTCTCTGTGGCTGCATTCAGCCCAATCAGCTTTTACAGCAGTTCTATATATTCTGAAGGCCAAGGCAGCATGTCAAGGCCTTGTCATTTCTGGTCAGTAGAGTAGTTTGTCAGGAGAGTTTTCAACTATAAAAGCATCAGTAACTCATCAGAATATTTGTTGTTTCTTTTTGACAAAAGAGGCAAGTGTCTGTCAAGAAAAATCTGGGGGTTTCCCTGCCTTCCCTGAGGAACTTGGAGTCCGCCATGAATAGCCCTAGACTCCAGAACCCTTGTGTGCAAAATAGATGTATTGATTCCTGTAGAATCTTGTTATTTGTGACATGCAACAGTCTAAGTCAACATGACTTCGCCTATTTGTTACCATGTGTGAAACAGAATGTGCAGCTTTCATTAGTGAGGAGCACATTATGTGCTGAGGCTTTAAAGGCGGTCTCATCGGAAACCCACAGACGTGCAATCCACACATAATAATTTGGGAAAAGATGTCGGATTCTTAGTGAGCTAACTCTCTAAATGGTTAAATATCAATATATTGGATGAATGTTTTTAAAAAATTTTCCGGAGCTAAAAAAAAATGCATACTCATGCTTATAAACAAACAAATCAGTTGCTTAAGGGTTATAAGAAATTTAAATGCAAATAGCACTTTGTAATAATACCCCAGAGACTGACATTGTAGTGAATTTCTTGAGAATGCATTGCTGTAAACTTAGTTTTTGCTACTGGTTTCCTTAGTAACTGAAACAACATATTGTTCAGGACATAAAATAATATCCTGTTTCAGTCACTAAAAATCTTGAACTAAAATGTAATTGATTTTGCATGAGCTGCAGAATGATCATGTCTTCCCCATTTCGGTAAGGTATTACAGCACAAAACGAACGTAGTTGGAAATTTTTGCAAACAGCCATTTTGTTTCTAATCATCTCGTTGTGAGAATACTAAAATTGCTAACAGTGTGGAATGTGCTATATCTTTAAGAGGAGCAGATTATTAGATACAAATACATAATTGATAAATAATTCCTAAGTATACTGAGGTAATGTTTATTTCTTTTCTTTCACATGAAGAATGCAGCATAACACAGATATATATAGATATATATAGATATATATACACACACATATATATCACTATTAAATAATAGTGATGCTTATTTTGTGTATATATATATATATATGTATATATATATATATATATATACCACTGTTAAATAATAGTAATGTTTATTTTGTGAGATCCATATATAATTCAATGTATACCCATGTAAATATTATAAAGTTTGCATACAAAGGAAAGTGTGATATCCATATAATTTTGCAACCTGAAATCAGGATAGAGAGTCAGTAAATTCTGTCTACTATACTGCCTTAGGCAGATTATTAGATTTCTAGCATCTCAATATCCTTATCTATAAAATGGGAATAATAACACCTGCATCACACGGGTGTCACGTGGATAATTACTTGATGTGTGCAGAGAGCCTTGAAGATATAATATGCTAAATCTTATGATTGCTTTAAACCACATATATAGCAGCATGTTCTAGGCAGAAGAATTGGTGAATGGTTTAATGAACTTAGAAAATTGGAGGCCCCCAGTTTAGGAGAGGAGAGTCTGGAGACTTAGCAAAGTTTTGTCTTTTTTTTTTTTTTTTAAGTTAGAGTCTCACTCTGTCCCCCAGACTGCGTGCAGTGGCCGCTCCCAGTCACCGCAGCCTCGACCTGCTGGGCTCCGGCGATCCTTCCGCCTCAGCCTTCCAAGTAGCTGGAACTACAGGCGCGCGCTACCACACCCGGCTAATTTTTTTGATTTATTGTAGCGATGAGGTCTCGCCAAGTTGCCCAGGCGGGTCTCGAACCGGCGGGCTCAGGCAATTCACTCACCTCGGCCTCCCAAAGCATGGGATTACAGGCTGAGCCCCCGAGCCCGGCCTATTTATTTGTTTTTCAAGTTGAGGTCTCACTCTGTCACCCCGGCTGAAATGCAGTGGCACAATTGCCGTTCACGGCAGCCTCGACCTTCTGGGCACAGGTGACTCTCCCTCCTCAGCCTCCTAAGTAGCTGGGACTGCAGGCACTACCACTCCCATCTAACTTAGAGTGAACCTTTCTGTCTTGCAGTTTTCTCAGGCTCCTTCAGCTTCAAATCTCAGTATGTCAAGGTGTCATGTTTTCGGGCATAGTGTTCTACCCTGACATCGAGTTCTTTCTTTTTTTTGAGTCGGAGGCTCACTCTGTCACCCAGGCTGTGACCTGCTGGGATCAGGTGATCCTTCAACCTCAGCCTTACAAGAAGTTGAGGCTATAGGCGCACACCACCAGCTGGTTAATTTTTTGATTTATTGTAGAGATGAGGTCTTGCCAAGTTGCCCAGGCTGGTCTTGAACCCCTAGACTCAGGCAATCCTCTCGTCTCTGCCTCCCTAAGTGCTGGGATTACAGGCATGAGCCACCATGCCTGGCCAGACATTGAATACTTTTAATCCCTTAGAAGAAACTGAGAATTAACTAAAAATTGTATAAGGTTGAACCCTAAGAAATCAGCAGAAAAAGAAGCTGCAAAAAACCTCCAAAACAAAACAAAACAAAA
>CAUYQG010057904.1:0-15392 GCA_963574415.1 Tarsius wallacei
CAACAGAATAAACCAGGCTCGGTGGCTCAGCCTGTAATCCCATGCCTTGGGAGACTGAGGTGAGTGGATTGCCTGAGCCCGCGGGTTCGAGACCCGCCTGGGCAACTTTGCGAGACCTCATCTCTACAATAAATCAAAAAAAATTAGCTGGGCGTGGTAGCGCGCGCCTGTAGTTCCAGCTATTGGGAAGGCTGAAGCAGAAGGATCTCCGGAGGCCAGCAAGTCGAGGCTGCGGTGGCCAGAAGCGGCTGCACTCCAGTCTAGGCGACAGGGTCTATCCTTTTTTCTCTAGTAATCACACGCATGTCCTTGCCCACATCCCTAACCCCAGCAACCACTAATCAGTTCTCCATTCCTATAATTAAATCAAGAATGCTGTATGGATTGAATCGTGCCATAGATGCTCTTTCAAGGTTGGCTTTGATGATTCAATGCAATTTCCTGGAGATTCATCCAAGTTTTGTGTACTAATATTTTATTCATTTTATTGCTGAGTGGTATTCCCTGCTACAGATGTGCCACAGTCTGTTTAAAAATTTACCCATTGAAGAACATCTGGACTGTGTTCAGTTTTGAGCCATTGCAAATACAGGTGCTATGAACATTTATGTACACTACAGATTTCTGTATGAAAATAAATCTTCATTTGTGTGAAATGAATTTTCAGGAATACATTTACTGGGCCCCATGGTAGATTCATGTGCAGTTTTTAAAGAAACAGCCACACTGTTTTCCAGAGTAGTTGTACCATTTTATAGTCCCATCAGCAATGTGTGAGTGACTCGGTTTCGCCACATCCTTATCAGCATTTATTATTATCACTATTTTTATTTTAGCCATTCTGTTAAGTGTAGTAATATCTCCGTATGATTTTAATCTGTGCATCTCTAATAGCTAATGATATTGGGCTTTTTTCATGTGCTTATTTGCCATCTGTATATCCTCTTTGATGGAATGTTTATGCATGTCTCTTATTTATTTTCTAATTTGATTGTTTATTTAATGTTGAGTTTTGATTTTTTTTTTTTTAACTATATGTGAGATACAAAGCCTTGGTTAGATATTTTTGAATATTGTCTTTCAGTCTGTAATTTGTTTTTTTTTAACCTCTTAATTTTTTTTCCCTCACAGGAAAAATGTTTTTAATTTGATAAAGTCCAATATATCAATTTTTTTCTCTTGTGAATCATGCTTTTTGTGTCAAGTTTAAGAACTATTTGCATACTCCTAATCCCAAATAATTTCTATTGTGTTTCTTCGAAAAGTGTTATAGTTTTATGTTTTATATTTTAGTCTATGACTCATTTTGAGCTCTTTTTTATAAGAAGTGTAAGGTCCAGATTGCTCCAGCACTATTTATTGAAAAGACCAACCCTCCTCGGCTGAATTGCTTTTACTCCATTGCCAAAAATCAGTTGGGCCTGTTTGTGCATATGTGTTTCTGAGTATTCTTTTTTTGTTTTATTTGCTTTCTTCTATTTGCTTTTTTGTTCTATTCTTTTTTTATTCTATTTGTGTCTGTTCCTTTGCTTGTTCCACACTGTCTTGAATTTCACATCTATATAGGAAGCGGTAACGTCAGGAAGAAGATTCTTCATTCTTTATTCTTCTTTTTCAAAATGGTTGTGACTATTCTATGGCATTTCTCTCTCCATGTTAATTTTAGAATAAATGTGTCTATGTCTACAAAGTAAACAGATGGTCTCAGCCATAGAGTGAAGATTCAGAATCACTGGACTTGAACACAAATCAATGGTATTAACTCAATAGGAACAACAGAGAGAAAATAGATTTTTTAAAATGAACAGATTCAGAGGAATAAGTAGGAACAAAAACGAAAGATTTAATGTTGGCATAATCAGAGTCCCAGAAGAAAAGGAGGAAAATGTGGAACTGAAAAAGAGGCAACAGAAAAATAGTGGATAAAAACAGAACTCGGTGAGAGAGATAAACCTGCAGATCCAAGAAGGTGAGAAAACCATGAGCATGACAAACCTGAAGAAACTCACTAAACTCACTTCTGAGCACAGTGAAACATTTTGAAGCAAAAGATCAGGGAAAGAACTAGCAAAAGCCTGGAGATAATGAACCTATTATGTGAATGTCTCATCAGAAGCCATGAGGCCAGAAAGAAGAGGCAAGACATTTTAAATGCTGAAAGAAAAGAACTGTAAACATTGACTCTCATACCAGTGAAACTGTCCTTCAGGAATAAAGAGGAAATAGATATTCCCAGATGAAAGAAAACTGACGGAACGGGTTGCTAGCAGATCTCTCGAAGAATGGTCAAAGGAAATGCTCAGGAACAAAAGAAAATACCAACAACAAAATAATATGACCTCTGGGGCAGGGGGGTGGGGAGTAACAACAGATAAAGGGTAAAAATTAAAGCAGGCATTATAGACTGTCCTTTAACTTAGCTATTTCTTTAATCATGCTTGTGATTGAAGCAAAAGCCATAATACCACCTGTTCAATAGACATATAGAAGAAATACATAAGAAAACAATACAACAGTCATTGTTATTATTATAAAATATTCTCTTATTTCTTTTTTCTATGTATAATGTACATAACAAAGAAATTTCTATTAATTTCATCTAAACCTAATTGGTTATATATACTTTATTGTTGGATTTAAGAACTCAATGAATTTAAGAAGAGAAAACAAGGACTTAAACAGAACAACTCTAGTTCTGATAAAAAGTATTAGAAAAAAGAATCTTATATAGCAAATCTATTTTTCTGCCCAGGAAAGAGAGCTGGCTTGTTAAGCTATGGGAGGTCCAGTCTTGGGACAGATACGTGATTCATCAAGGTAATTACTCAGAAGAAGAGTGATTGGTCTCAGCTCATGGGCTCTGGTACCCAGATGGAGATCTGAGGTTTAGGAATAGGACTTCTGGTGCAGATAGCACTGAGAAATTTGGAGGGAAGTTGTGTTATCTGTTGAGTGCAGACCAAGATAAAAATCTCTCCTGCAGACAGGCTTAGCCCAAGATAATGCTGCAGGAAAGAGAGTTCTGGATAGGACGTGACAAGCTGAGAGGCCAGTATCAGGGTTGAGCCATTAAGTCTCAGGTAGATGGAAACCTGGGCCCGGGAAGAAGCGATGAGATAACACAACTGCACATAGATAAAAATGAATTGCTCAGAGAGAGGAATGCTGGCCTGACTGAGCTGAAGCCTTTTGACGGGGTTGCCATTTCTGTGTTAGGATCCAGACACTTGTGAGCACAAGGGTTCCTTCTTAGGAAAGGCAATTAAAACCTAGAAGAGGAACACACGTTTTTAAAAGTTATATATAAGTGGGCCTAGTATAAACTATCATGTCGCTTTTAAATGAATATTTAAAAATACTATTTTATACAAGGAGCCAAAGCACAGTGTTATTTTACACATGAGTCTGTGTTGTCATATAATGTAAATACAGGTCTTGATATTTATGGAAAAAAACTTTGTCTATTTACAGTGATTCCATATATAACACAAGATTCTATTTGAAGACTTCGTTATATTCATGAATACGTAAATGTTCTCTGCTTTAGAGACTGTGCACATATAACCACACATTCATCAGTGATAGTTAAAAAGAAAAATATATTTTTTAAATCCAACAACAGAGTACATATAATCAATTAGATTTAGGTGAAATTAATAGAAATTTTCTTTGTTATGTATGTTATGTATCGAAAAAGAAATAATAAAATATTTTATAATAATAACAATGACTGTTACAATTAAGATTATCTGTTCTTGGTAAGAATGAGAAATGGAAATGCAGAATCAATGTTTGAATTGGGATCTCTACTTCTGCAGAATGTAATTTTCTTTTCCTCATCTTTAAAGTGGAAGCTCCTTAATTAAAAAAAATCATTTGTTATTATCTACATAAATTATAAATCTATTTACCCTTTTACAGCCAGTGACACCATTTTACCGTTTCTACTTGTTTTATATGAAATATAAATGTATAAGATTATTCATTGCAGCATAATCTATGATAGCAAAGTATTGAAAATCACCCAAGTGAACTTGACAAATAGCTATGATAAAACTATGCAATCAAATACTACACTGCTATAAAAAGGAAGAAGCTGTTTCTGCATTAATATGGAGAGAGAACTCTAGAGTGTGCAGTTAATTGAATAAAAGGCATTGTGTAGATCACTATCTATGTTACATCTTAGGTAAAATGAGAGAAAAAAGAAGATATATCGCTATCTGTTTTTATTTACTTAAAGAAATATTGGCAGTTTACAAAGGAAATTAATAAAAATTATTACTTATTAGGGCCAATATTGGGTATAACCAGGTGAGAAAGGATGAGATCAAGAGTTTTCATTGCACATTTTTCTATAAAGTTTTGAATTGGGGACCATATAAATATGCTATCTAGTTTTAAAAATTAAATATTCAAAAAATAAAACAGTAGAAGCAAAATGTATATTGCCATATTTAGACTTTGGAGTGTAAGTGATTATGGTATTAGTGTCCCATCAATCAGAACCAAGTTTGTATAGACACCATTACCTGACTAGTAGTGTATTTGGATCCGTTAAGCTAATTCTCCCAAGTAAGACAACAATATTGTGTCAGTAAGAGTTACATCTCATATTAATTCCCTTTAGCCTCCTCTGAAGATGATAACCAGTGGGAAGTAACCCCAATTACTAATGTAACAGACTTGGAGCAGGGACAAGAGAAAATATATTTCTGATTTGATGGAGAGGCCTGGGAAGGCCCCAGAAGGAAGCTGCCAGGAAGCTCTTCTGTAAGGATGGCCCCGATGCCCTACTCTGTGTCTTGGGATGTCCTAAGCAGGGAAGTCCAGGAAGAGCCGCAGACATCTTTTCCATGGAGCTACATCTAGTCTGAGAGGATCCACCCACAGACCATTGAAAACTGTTTCTGATGTGGGGAGAACATGGAGACTCATTGTCAGTTTTCTTCTTTCTTTTAGTGCACACGCACATGAAATGCGTTTCCTTTTTGAAAAATTGCCTGATACTAAAGAGTGTCTAATTTCATTGAACATGCAAAAGGGAAAGAGAAAATAAAATAGGTGAATTATAAACTTGAGAAACTGGTCCAGAAGTAATTGTGCAAAAGCTACATTTAAAGCGAAGAAAACACATCCTTGTAAAATTAAACAGTCGTGAAAAATAATTAGTATTGGCCCTGTGTATATATGCAGTTATTTATTCAGCAACAAAAATGTGCGAAGTTCCTACTGTTTACTCAGCACTGGCCTCGGCTTAGGGGTAGTTCAGCGGTGAATTAGTCAAAGTCCTTAATGTTATGAAATTTACATGAATTGTAATTAACCAAGTATAAGTAGAATTTACAGAGTGTAGTAGGTTGTATAATACGTCATAGGAAGGTGGTTTTAAAAATTGTTTTGATGATCATGGTGATAGCTTATACCTATGAAGTGCTAAGTGTTCTCCTGGCATAGGAGTAAGTTTTCTACAATAATTACATCATTTAATTCTCACAAGTCCCTTCTGTAATAAGGTAAATAATTTACACATCATCGTATTGCTAGTGTGAATGGCAGAACTGTGCCTTCAGAATTACATCTCCCTGCAAAAGTCAACGCACATAAGGAGTGAACAGAACCATTAACTCTAGGATTTTCTGAAGTGGCTTTTGGCACAGTCACAGCCAGCCACTGTAGTCTCAGAGAAGTCTAGCCTTGGTGTATGACATGTGTTCTATAGTAGCTTGTTTTAGTTGTTTTTGTTGGTTGGTTGTTCTATATTCAGAACCTAATATATTAACAGTTTTAACCTATACCAAGTGGGTGGATTTTGCTTTCTTAATAAAAATCACATTGCAACTCTAAATTATTATGGCAGTGATAAACTCAATTATATATCAAATAGTTTTTGCTCATTTATTGAATAATAAAATCTCTCAGTTTAGCACCAGAAGCTATCTGATAGAAGTTACAGGAATTGTAGTAGAGTTCCCAGAAGAAATCAGTGAGACTCTGGTAAGGACTTTCTCAAAAATGCCCAAATTACTAATGATGATCAGCCAGCCCTAGAGAACTGCTTACAGGGACTAAAAAGTCTTCTCTAAGAGGTGATTGAATTAATTATCTGCAAAAACATGTACGTTTTCTTTAATAAAGGCCCCAAAAGTGTTAGCTTGCCCTGTAGCCTTTGCTCAGAGCAAGCCAAATTAATTGGGAATTAATAGACTTAATTCTCAGGGCTGCGAGCAGAGATCTTTACATCCATAACAAATGCTCATGTCTTCGCACTCATCACAGTTTACCAGCAAGCAGCTTCAAATATCTTCATCAGGAAGCAATCAGAGCAAAACAAAGATCTATTACATCTATTTCACAGAATGGGGCTATTCACGTAAACTTTTAAGGTTCTGTTTAATACTGTGGAGAAAAGGTAGTTGGTCTTGCCTTATGGAGTGTTTTGAAATGGCATTGAAACCTACACAGTCCTGATCTAAGAGAGAAAAATGAGGGGAGGAGGGAAACATTTGAACTTATAAGAAATATTTGAGGACAAAACCCCAAAACTCTGACATTGCTATAGTTTACCGCTTATTGGAGACAGTTAAAGTCCACTGTTGTTCAATGTCCTTCTTCATAACTAAAGGTACGTGCTGATGCGGCATCACAACATGGTGAGCATCCCTTCGATGGTAAACATGCCAATTTGCCTTTTCTCTTTTTCATGAATCTTGGTATGCAAGTGAGCTTTTAGCTGATTGCTGCTTACATAAGTTATTTGACTATAGAAGCAGATATGAGATAGAACAAATGAATATTTATTAATATTTCTATTTTTCAACTTGGGATATGGAATAACTTAGATATTTAGAAACCATGTCAATCTGATTTAGCAAATAGATTAAAGACCTATAAACATGACATATTATAGACAAGTTCAACCAGTATTTTCCCTGTATTCTAAGAATTGGCAGTTGAGCTGGGCTTGGTGGCTCAGCCTGTAATCCTGCGCTTTGGGAGGCTGAGGTGAGTGGATTGCCTGAGCCCGCGGGTTCGAGACCCGCCTGGACAACTTGGCGAGACCTCATCTCTACAATAAAACAAAAATTAGCCAGGCGTGGTAGTGCGTGCCTGTAGTTCCAGCTGCTTGGAAGGCTGAGGTGGAAGGATCGCCGGAGCCCAGCAGGTCGAGGCTGCGGTGGCCGGGAGTGGCCACTGCACTCCAGTGTGGGCGACAGAGTGAGGCTCCAACTCAAAAAAAAAAAGAAAAGAAAAAAAATGGTAGTGACAATTATTGATAAGAGGTAAGTGATTGTACTAAGACTAGGCCATATTCTACCCTTTCTCCCAGTAACATTTCATGGGAGGAGAGATGATAGCTCAAGTAAAGAAGAATTTGTAAAGTATTTAAGAGGAAAAATTTAACTTATGGGTGTAGCTTGGTAGACCAAAAAGATGTTTATCAAATTCATGTAAGACAAACGAAAGAAACTGCCAGCCAGTTGGGTACACTGTCTTTGGTAAGAAGTCTTTGAAATATTTTTTCAACCACTGTGGCCAAGACACTGCCCTGATTCACTGACTGAACACAATGACTCCACTACTGCTTATGAGCCCACCAGCAGCTCGTGCAGGCCTGGTTCTGCTGGTCTTGGCTGCTGTTGCCCATTCAGCTCTGCTCCGCTGGTCAGGAGGGGTCAGATGGGTGTTGGCTAGAAGGCCGGGGCAAAATGGGTGACCGAGTCAGCATCTTTCATCCTTCCACAGGCTTTCCCAGGCTTTTTCTCATGTCATGGCAGGCTTCTAAGCAAAAGAAATTAGAAAAGAAAGAAGCACCTGAAGTCCCAGGGACAGAACTGGTGCATGGCTACTCTCCCTGTGCCCAATGGCCCACAGTGAGACATCCCAGGTTCCCAGAGAAGGAAAGCAGATGCCCATGTTGAGTGGGGAAGCTGTATAGTCATGTGGCAAGAGGAATGACTGCCAGGAGGGACGCAAAGTTGGGGTCATTTTGCCATGGATCCATCTCATGGGGTAAAGCACTTGATCTCACCCTGGGCAGTAGAAACCAATTAGAATGACCTAGAAATATGTAGAGCTGGGGGGGGCACTCCTTTAGTATAACCCAGAAGGTACTGATGCCACAGGCCAAGAGTGGGGCCATGTGAGGTACACCCTGACAGCAATACAAAAAGGCAGGATGAGGAAGACTTGGAATCTCTTGTGTGAGAAGCAACCACATGAGTCAGAGTTTTGGTCACTTGGAAAACCCTCTCAGCCAGTGTGGCAAAGTCTAATTGTAGCTAGGAGAAAACAAGCAGCCATCAACAATTAATTTTACTTGTAGACATATCAATTTCTGGAAAGCAGAAGACTGTAGGATCTGATTATGCCACTTTCATGTCTTTTGTTATGGAATAAAAAGAACTCCTGCCACTCAATGGTCTCTTCACACAGAAAGACTCATTTTCACTCGAGTCGAACTCAGCAGTGCCTCCCTCTCTTCTTTTTACTCCCAGTTCTGGTGAGGCAGTCATTGAAGGCGAGTGTGACAATCAGCCAGTTCTGCCAGTATTTCACGAGGGCAACATGGTGCCCCTCTGCCTCCCACTCCCTTTAGCTTAGCCTTGGAACAGCCTGCATTCTTTCCAGTCTTTTCCCAATACTCAGTCTCAGATGGCAGAGCTGAGAAAGATGCCCAGAGAACTCGGGTTTGCTATTAATCTGTTCCCCTCTTCCCTGTTGGCAGTCTTTTGACCACTCTGCTTTTGGACATTAGAGGGACTCCAGCTGGTGGTTGTCTGTGTTGGGAGGTCATGCCTTCCCCTTGGTACAAGACATTTCTCTTGTTGAGGCTGAACCCTTTCTCTGAAATCCTGATGAGCATCTCTCAAGCTTTTGATTCCTTTTACTATGCCAAAAGCTTTTCACGTAATTCCTCATGTTTCTGTTACAGTGAAAGGTACAGTTTACCTGAAAGGGAAGATGTTTGCTAATACATTTTGGTTAATGAGTAACACAGTCACAATCTGAGGACTCACAGATCATGGGCTTAAAACATCGCACAGTCTTGCTGCATCCATTGACTTGGTAGCCGACACTAGAGTTTTGACGTTTTCTACCTTTTTTAGAAGGGCACTTTCCAACACAGTATTACAGAGCTCCTTTTGAAAAATGTTATCGGATGCCTGGAATCTCAATTTGTAATGCTATCATATATTTGTATAAACTAAAAACCGGTATAGAGTGATGCACTTGTAAAATATCAGGAAGGATGTAAGGTCTATTACAGATACATTGTCCTGAGTTATATGTCAGAATGTCCCATTAGCTCAGGGACTGCCAACTGTGAAGCATTTTAGCCTTCACAGGCCTCCATCTCTGTGGCTACTCTCTTAAAACTGCATGTTAGGGCCCACTATTAGTGGTCGTTTTAGTAGAATGTGACAAAATATTTAAAATAAAATTAAATCAAATAAACTAAAATATCAGTATATGTTCTGTAGAATCGAAGGGTCAGTATTTGTTATATGAAAAATACAAGTGTTCAAGTCAATATGTCGTTTCTTTCTGGAGGCTCTAGTCAGAGAAGTTTGGAGATTGCTGGTCAAGAACATGGAGCTGGGAGTCCAGCTTTTGGGAATGTGTGGTAACAGATGTAACTTCACCCCAAAGCACCCTGGCCTTTGCTCCTGGCCTTGGGAGGTCATTGCACACCCCTTTGAACGTCCTGCCTGACCAAAGTGTCTGTTTACCAGGGGGCTCTGGGTCTTGCTGGAATGTCTAAGGTGCAGGAACAGCTCGACCTCCAGAGTCTGGTGGTATCAGCTTCATCTCCAGGGAGGCTGCAGGCTGAGGCCAGTTGGCCATGGAGCCCAATAAGGACTCGGGACACTAAGGCTCGGGTGGTGAGCTTCCCTAGGTGGCCACAGTCCCCAGTATCACCGCAAGCAGTTTCCAAGAGCATAGCACTCTTCGTGGCACCACCGGGAAAGGACAGTCAGAAGTTCCGCACCTGCAACTTCCTTGGACTCTGCCCATGCCTGTCTGCCCTTAGCTGGTTGCAGTCTGCATTTCTTAGCTTTAATGAACTGTCACTGGGAATGTGATGGCCGTTAGAGAGTTTGGTGAGTCCTTCTAGTGCATTAGTGACTCCAAGGGTGGGCCAGGGAAACGCTGAGCTTAAATTGGCATCAGAAGTGAAGTCAGTCTTGTGGATTTCTGCGTCTAACCTCCAGGGTGGATGAAGACGTTGTAAGCCAGTGGCCTCTGTAAAAATTGCACAGTCAATGGGCGGCACAGCCACTGTGAGCATCAGTCTCTCTCAGGCTTTTGATTCCTTTTACTAAGCCAAAAGCTTTCCACGTAACCCCTCATGTTTTGTTACAGTGAAAGTACAGTTTATCTGACAGGAAGGAGCTTGCTAAAACGCTTGCCAAGTCTCTGTGTCTTGAGGCCTCTCCCGCTGCCAGTATCCTGATGCATCTGACTAGGCCACGTCTCTGGACATATTGCCTTCTTGTCCCCACAAGGTCCCCACAAAGTCTGACTTACTTCCTTTTTACAGTGATGACACTGTAAAAAGGAGGAGCTCAGGTCATTTTCCCAGGTAATACAGGTTTTCAATGATGGAACAAAGATTCAAACCCAGGTAGTCAAAGTCAACTCGAATTCTTATTTTTTCACTGCTTGGCATCGTTTGGTTGAATGTTGTACATTTCATTCTCTAAAGAAGTTTAATATAGTTTCTTTCGCTTGAAACTACCAGGTGACCTGGCATATATGTAGGTAATAAAGAACTGAAGTCTGGGTGCCTTGGGTGCCCCCTCAGGACATGGCACAGTTAACCCTCGTGAAGGGAGTCTGAGGTTTAAAGCCAGAGGCGTGGGCCCCAGAAGTCCTCTTGGTCTTCTGCCTTCTTGTTGACACTGTGGCTTCCTTTCCTTCATCTTCCTTCTATCTCTTCCTTGTCTTCCTCCTCCTCTTTTTTCCCATTATCTCCCCAGTCCCTCTCTCACTTGCTCTTGTCCTCACCCTTTATCTCCATCATCATCATCATCATCATCATCATCATCATCATCACCATCATCATCACCAAAGCCTGATTAGACTAATCTCAGCCTCCTATTTTTCCTAAAAACTGAGTTAAACCCAAATCTCTGCCAAATGGGGTACTTGGTTGGACTTTTTAAATTAGATTTTTGCTGTAATCCTTCCCTGAGTGTCTCACTGCTGTTTCAATACACAATGCAACACAAACTTTCCTTTTGTTCTTTAGACACTTAGGGCCAGGATACCCAGATGATGATATCTGGAATTAGGAAGAAGTGGAAAGATAGCACAGTGTGATGATTGTTGGCACATCTACAATGCACTGAAATCTGAAATCAAAGGCCTGTTCTGATGACATGTCATAATTCACACCACTAAAGTTTCTACAGGAAAGCTCTCTTCTGACAAATGCTGATTTCCTTCTGTTTTGATCTTGATTACAGGGGATAGATAAGGACATTCGCCATGTAGTCACCAGTGGGAAGAGGTAGCACGTTTCCCTGCTTCACCCTTGTTTAGGATTCCAGGAAAAGCTGGATGCTTGGCACAAATCAACCAGTAAGTAGCAAGCAGGCAGATCACTGATCATGACCTCAACTGGTGTGGCCTTGATGCCTCCTGTACACAGTCATGCACATCTGACCTTGAGAAGGGGGCAGAATAAATACTACACTTCCTGATTGACTTTTATCCTGGAGATGCAATGAGGGAGCCCAGGTTTGGCAACTTCTTCGGTCATGCATCTGCCCAGTACTTCCCCCTAAAAATCTGGTGCTCATCCCACCAGGGTGACTACTTAGTTCAAGCTGGAAGGCCATTTTTTAAATGTACATTTGTCTTCACCCTGTTAACATGTAAAATACATGAGTGTACAAGTGTCAGAGTCCATTGATCTTCTGAAATACAATGTGAAGTGTTGCGGGTGTGTGCCCCGCCCCCTCCCTGAGACCCTCCTTCACCTTGGTCCTTCACCTTGGTTGAATGTTGTGGAGGGCATTACTTGGACCTGAAGCTTAGCCCCCACGGCTGTTTCCTATGTTAGGGACTTGCGGAAGACGAGGAGTGCCCGCCTCTGTGCCCCGTCCACCGGCCCCTCCCAGCATCCAAACCACCACCCTCCCAGTCACGTCCTCCCATCAGCTTTCTCTGTCACCACCGTTGGTCCTGGGCGCTGAGACTGCTCCCTCTTCCACCAGATTTTTAAAAGGACCAGGTGGCTCCCTCCAGCTGTGTCCTGACCATTGCGTGTCAGCTGCACTTATTGACGTTGGAAACTCGTGTCGTCCTTTCTCCCTGGCTTCTTCCTTAATGACATCAACACACTGCTCAGGGACCTCAGTTCCACCCTCTGCCATGTCCCCTGCCAACTCCAAGGTCTAAGGATGACTCTAACCATGTCAACCTTAAAATTCATCAATCTCCTGACCTGAGCAATGACAACACTTGTTCACTTGCCCCATGGTTCCATTCCACAGCGCTCATTGAAAGGATGGAAAGGCAAGGGTTTTCACTGGCATGTTACCAATTGGAATATTAATAACTTGTATCTTGAGCCCAGAGAGTATTAGAAATTTGAACAAAATGACAACTCTTTTTAACGCAACACTGTGTGGTTGGAAACGAGGTTGCTCTTGCTGTGGGGTGTGTGGTGCAGCTGGAAGGCGGGGTGGTGCTGGGGTCCTGCTCATGTATGGTGCTGAGGTGGCCCCTAGCAGCTCAGTCTGCCCACTTTGTGTAAGTGCCCTGGGCTGCATTTCCTTGTGTTATCTCCACTGTTGCTCTGAACATCCTCAGACCCCATGCCTTCCCTTTTCGCTATCTGGAAGCTACTTTTGTTTTAAATCTGACTTCCCAGGTTGGGAGTGAGTCAAGCGTCTTTTCTTAAGTCTTAGCCATTGTTATCCCTCCAAAGCCAGCCTGGCCTGCACTTCCTGAGGCTCAGGACAGAAGCTTCTGAAGAACCCTGGGGCACGAACCTCAGGAGAAAAGGGACCATGTGTCGTGTGTGTCGGTGACCATGGGCGAGCACAGGAGAGAGGACGGGGAGGTGATAGCCTCCTCTAGTTTCAGGCACTATGAGTGGATGGGAGCAAGGACGGGAGGTCACAGCCTCCACTTATATCAGGCCCTTTGAGTGAATGGGAGGCAGGAAGAGAGGTCATGGCCTCATCTGACCCCTCACCGCACGGCCAGCTGTATAAAGATGTATTTCACTTGTTTCTTCTTCTGAGCCTGATGATTTGCCGGCAGCCTGGCTCAGGTGCTCCTGGATGACTTGTTTAAACTAGGACTTAATTCTGTCAATTGTCTGAGCCCGAGGTCCAAGGCACCCCGGGTCTGTACCCTGACCCTGGTGGGGCAGCTATGCCTCGGGCAGTTCGTGGACAGTCATGGCACCACCACTCGCTCCAGGCTAAACGAAGAACTTCAGCATCACCCATGGCTCCGGCTTCTCACCTGAGCAACGTGGCCACTGTGGTTCCTCCTCATCCCTCCTCCTCCTCCCTGCTATGTGGGCTGGTCAGACACAGGAGGATACATCAGCCAACATTGGCTTCTCGGGGTTTGCCATCCCATGGGAAGGATGGTTCACTGGGCAGCTCCACACAATGGGGCATGAGGTCATCACAGATCCCGAGTGTCAACATGATGACATGTTCTCTTTCATTCTCATTAAATCATCCAGTTTTCTATATTATCGATAGGGATTGTATATCGGAACCTCATTGTCCCCCCCAGATTCCTAGCATCCGAGGACATTGTACCTACTGAGTTGTCATGTGGAGGGGGTGATGTGGTGGGACACAGGCCCTAGGCCCTGCTGCTCAGAGCCATCTCCAGAGCCCCCACTGCAGGAACAGGCTTGCTGGGCCAGATCCCATTTACTTCAAGAGACCCCTTGCTTGACTCACATATGGATTGAAAAGCAACTTGCCAAAGCACCCCAGATCCAGATGCCCCAAGGCAATCACTGTCCAGCTGCCAGTGATGACCTGGGTCACCAGCGCACAGTGGACCTGCCCTTCCAATGCGCTTCTCTCTGTGGCCCCTAGTGTCTCTTCTCACCGGCCAATGTTGTCTCAATCCGACCCAGCCCCACAGGTACCTCTTTCTCATGTTTCAGGGGGCCGGGTCCGTTCCCTACCTGAAGCCCTGAGCCTCTTGCAGGAATGGGTCACTTCCCACGATGGCCTTGGCCATGGGCAGGGGATGGTGGGGCAGCCTCCTTGGTCACACCAGTGGTCTCAAGGCTAGTAATGCCCTACGGATGTCTGAGATGGATCTCTCCAGAATATAGTGACTCTGCGGCTGTGTTTACTGTCTACTCAGGTACAGCAAGTGTGTGCCTCGGTGGGAGTCACCAGTTACATGTAAAACAGCTGGGAGGAGAGTGATGAAGACTTTGGACATCTCCATGTTCTCTCCCAGGAGGGCGACCATTCCTGTCTCATCACGGCCCTGAGTTCTGTGTGCTCTCAGGTATTGACGGTATGCAGGACCCTGGCGAGCCTCAGCTGCTCACCGGGGTGCTCTTACTCCTCAGTCAAATCCTCAATGGCATCATTGATGCACGTTCTCTCCTTCACAAGTTCAACTCTGCTTCAGCCAGGATCTTGCTGGCTTCTACTCAGAAGAAATATGAGATGCTCAGGTTCACACACAACTGCTTCTGCTTTATCTTCTTCTTGCATGAGAATGTGTCAAACGCCCCCCTTCCTCTCTTGGAGATGGGAAGGCAAGCATCCTCTGGTTTTTGTTTGCTTATTTTTGCTTTGCTAAGCTTGTCTCCAGAAGCCTTGTATCCCCAGATCTCCTGAGATCTAAGTTACGTCTTCTCTCTTAGATTTTCTACCTCTCACCCCCAGTTTGTAATCAGTTTCCTTTTTTCTGCCTACAAGTGTGATTTGCACCACCGACCCAAATCAATAACAATGACAATATAACAGAAGGGGACACTCTCCCTGGCCCCTGCTTCCTGTGATGGCCACACCCTGCAGGTTTGTTAACTTCATGCTAGTTGGAGCAAGGCTCGAAACACCTGACACTTCTGGTCCTCACCGAATAAGCTTTCTTGAAAGTCTTGCAGTCTCATCTCCATCCTCGCTACCACCTTCTCCCTTTGACTTTCACCTACCGTGTCCCATGCCTTTAGGCCCTCACTCCCCGGGAACTTCTATGATGCTGGGTGCTGGTCTCCATGCAAGACCTGTCCCCTGGATGCCAGGACTGCAGCAGCCGGCTCCCCACCTGCCCTGCCACACGAGCTTCCCGGCGCCCTCAGCGGCAGCACCTTCAGGCTCTCACATGCACACATGCCCTGTTCCTGCCTCCTGCCCTTCTCTGTCCTCCCCTGTGGGGAC